>PVJS01004937.1:0-66572 GCA_004027185.1 Glis glis | reverse complement strand
TTAGTGTGTGTGTGTGTGTGTGTGTGTGTGTGTGTGTGTGTGTGGTACTGGGGATTGAACCCAGAGGCATTCTACCTCCAAGCTACACCCCCAGCCTGATTTTATTTCTTATTTTGAAACAAGGTCTCGCTAGGTTGCTGAGAGCCTTGCTAAATTGCTGAGGCTGTAATCCCAGTACTTGGGAGGCTGAGACAGGAGATTTTTTCCTTATTTTAAATGGAAAGAAACAGGAGTATACTATAGAATAGAACTGAATGCTTGCCTGAAAATGCAAGAGAGAGCTGGTCTATTGGACTAGTTACTTGCCACTTGGGGTATTCTCCCTGGGAGGCAGCTACTATTTTTTGAACCCATCTCCCCTATCTCCTACTAGCAGCTGTGTGGAACTGGAAGAGACTTTTGCTTATGTCTTTAGTTGTTCTTGGGTCAGTGTATTTGACAATCACCATTTAGTATAAATACTTTATTTTCTTGTGTGGGTTCATGAGCAAACCATTCCTGAAAATACTATTTATCCTTGGTAAAAATGTGTGAAAGGAATTGGTATGATCAACTCATATTGACTCCAAAGACCAGAAATAAGTCACTGATAAACTGGTAAGTGGACTAAAGTTAAAACAGTTTTTTAAAGGATCACCACATATGGCTACACTTTGACCTATTTTTTTTAAATAAAATAAAGTAAAATTTGGAAAGTGCTTCAGATAGTGTCTGAACTATAGTAAGCACTATGTATTTGCTATTACACAATTACTCCCTATTAAAGAATCAAGAATCAGAGCTCTTGATGAAACCCTTCAAACAATAATTTCTTCTGATTTCTGTACAAAGTATTATTATTTATAACAACACAATCATACACAAAAATCTTCTATAAGTTCAAAATATAATTCATGATTAATGCCTGGATAAAATATATAGGAAAAATTCTAATGATTATAAGCAGGGTCTTCTAATAGTTTATGGCAGCACTTTTTGATATTTAAATTTTATGTGTGTATATGTATATATATATATATTTTTTGGGGGGGGGGAAACAGGGTCTTGCTAAGTTGCTGAGGCTGCCCTGGCCTCAAACCTGTGATCCTCCTGTCTCAGCCTCCCAAGTACTAGGATTAAAGAAGCTCGCCACCACTTGGCTCAGCAGCCTTTTCCTTCCTTCCTTCCTTCCTTCCTTCCTTCCTTCCTTCCTTCCTTCTTTTTTTTTTTTACAGCATTATGCAGCACTTATTTGTTGGTTTTTGCTGCCGAGATCATTCCCCTTCTGATACTAGCACCCCAGTTCCTTATTGGAATGCTACATCTCCTCTCCAGAGTGCAATCTTTGGAACTCTTCCTTCCCTAACCAGTCTGAGCAGTGCCTTCGGGTCATTCAGACTTTCTCTGGGGCTTTAAACTTCACCCTTGAGAAATGTTGGAGCTGATTAATCACAGTGGAGTTCCTGCAAAGCACTATGAAAGCTCAGCAATGTGGGTCCCTGGAGCTGCTCTGGATCCCACCTTTCTCGGCTTAGTTCTCCAGGTATTCCTTCAATTCCAAAAGCCACTCAATAACATTCTCATGATTATATTTCTATTTATATCAGTTGTAATTGGTTTTACTGTTTGAAATGAACCAACCCAAGCAAAAAGAAATTCCATCTCAAACAAGCAGGAAACCCCAATTGATATTCTTCCCTCCTCTTTTTTCTTCTTCTCCACTTCAGTATCCAAAGACTACAAAACATGTCCATAATTACCTAGATTAAAAAAAAACACTACACAGTATATATATACTCAAAACTACAAACAATTCTCTTCACTTTATATAAATCACTGCACTGCCTCTACTTAGAGTTCAGGTATTTGGCAGTGTTGTCTAACCCAGAACTATTAGTAACCTGTTTAGGCAGTCTCAGAGAGTAACTTGCTAACTATATAATCATTAGGTACTAGTATAATCATATTGATTTCAGGTTACACAATATCTTTTGAATACTACACTGAATATTCATGACAAATGGCCTGGGTTCTTTTTTCTTTTTTGTTATTGTTTCATTTTGCTTTTATTCTTCTGTACAGTTTATATGCTATGAACATTGACAAGAGTAAACTGGAAGCTTTATACTTTGTTATATACCAAATTATATTCTGCCCTGTACTATAAAACTTTATATATTCATCGCCTCATTTTCAAAAATTCCCTTGAAACTTCAAATTCTATTGAGCCTTTCTCTCGGGCATTGCTGCCCTTAGCTCTCACAATTCTCCCCATTAGATTCTGAGCCAAACGCCTCCTGCTTGGGAGAGATGCCATTTACTTTTTGGCAAGAATTTACTGGTCGATCTCTGGAATGCTATCAAGCTTGTGTTTGTGAGCCTTTCTCAAAGATCCTTAAATATAATCGCTGGTACTTCCAGGGGTAAGCTCCTGTGTTGCTTCCTCAAACCCCTGGGATGTGGCCACCAGACTATACCAGTTTGGGTCACAAATGCTTCTCCTGAGCATTCCTCGAAATGCTCTCTATGTAGCATATCCCAACCACTCCCTGCATTGTCTCTTCAGGAGTCCATCTTCACACAGCCTAATGAATGGCTTTTTTACTGTTTTGCTGTCATTTTTTTCACATATATTTGTTGAAAGAGCTACCAACTGTCATTTTTCCTGCATTGCAAACTCCTTTATTTTAGGTACTTTCTACATTCTCTCCCTTTGAAATACTCTTTTCAATTTGCTCTCTTTTAAATTTTTGTTTTCAATTCAGGGATTAACTTGTTTTAGTTTGGTTTTTTTCATCTTCTCTCTTTTCTACTCAATTACTAGTTTTTAAAAAATTTTTTATTTATTTATTTTTTTTGAAACAGGGTCTCTCTCCAAGTTGCTAAGGCTGGCCTTGAACCTGTGATCCTCCTGTCTCAGCCAGCCAAGTACTGAGATTAAAGGTGTGTACCACAGTGCCTGGTTTAATCACTGTTTTAATTCACTGTAGAAGCTCCATTTTCCAGCTTCAGCTACAGCACTCAGATCTAACACTATGCCACATGTAATCTGGCTTGTGCTCCACTTGCCCATAGGGAATGCATCAATAGGGCGGCATGGGGGGGGGTTACTGCCATATTCCTAGAACACACTTTTTGGTACCATTTGAAGCCAGCAGTCTTTTATAACTTGGCTGTGGGCACCAGCATTCACTGATTATTGTCAGGTTTTAGCCCATCCAGTCAATGAAAGTCAAGGAAACATTAAAAAGCAAACAAACAAAAACAAAAATACACATAAACAAAACCAAAACTCACATTTTGTGTCAATGTATTACTATTCCTTCTGATTTTAAAATGGAACTTCATTTCTTTCAGATAACAAGTTAGAGCAATTAATATAGCGGATTCTCCCTCCCTTTCCATTCCCATCCCAGCATCAAATCCTGCCAAGTTTATCTTCTAAGTACTTCTTGCATTGGTTGACTTTTCTCAGTTTCCCTTGGTCAAATATCTGTAATCTCTTCTATGGAGCACTGACATTTCTTTCTAAGTGGACCAGCGGACACTTACTTTTGATCCTTTCCATCTGGCCACAGTACAGAAGACCAGTGTTCCTCAAAATGTGGCCCTCAGGCCAGCAGCATCAGCACCAGTATTGTTGGGGCTCAGAAAACAATACCCCAAGTTGGGCATGGTGGCCTACACCTGTAATCCCAGTACTTGGGAGGCTGAGACAGGAGGATCACAGGTTCATGGCCAGCCTCGGCAACTTAGTGAAGCCCTCAGGAGCTTAGTGAGACCCTGTTTCAAAATAAAAGAATAAAACAGGATTAAGGGTGCAGCTCAGAGGTAGAATGTCCCTGGGTTCAATCCCCAGAAAAAGAACAAAGAAAACAATGTCCCAAAGTGAAAGCCCCAGAAGCAAAGATTCTTTCAGACCTCCTGTCCTCCTGCTTCCTAGAGCACCTTTCTTCTTCCCCAGGCAAGTCATACAAGCTGGAATTTCTCATCCCAATTATAGGTTTTTCTTCAAAGCAAGCAATAAGTTTAAAAATATTGTTTTAATATTCTCCTGACTTTTTCTCTTGGAGCTGGCAGTAAAGTAATTCTCTGACCTACCTTGTGTTATAGTAGATCACAGGCTCCCCCTTTCAGAGGGGTCCTGCTCCACACCTGAGAGGAAGGACTGCTGCATAGAGGCCAGGAAGAATCTGAACAGACAGGCCCTGCAGGGTTCCCATTCACTCTATCAGCATCACATCATACCATTTTGTCCAATGGTATTTCTACACAGGTATCCTTGTTTCACTTAACCTAAGCATAAAAATGGAGAGTTTCCCTAAGCTTGAGTCTTCATTCTGAAGGACCCCGTGTCATGTAAAACTATGACCAAATGTACTTGTTCTTTTCTCTTGTTAAACTCTTTTAATATGGATGTCAGCCATGAACCTTTCTATGATCAGAAAAGGAATCACCTTTTCCAGCCTTATCCCACCCACCACCTGCGATCCAGTTAGGAATGGAAATTCTCCCGCCCTAACCTAGACACACGGAATAAAAAATTCTGGGGTGAGGCTTAGCAATCTGCTTAAATAGTCCTACAAGCAATTCTCATATACACCGAAGTTCAAGAACCGCTGTTGGAGAGTGATCGGTATGACAACCCACAGATCACGTTACCCTTTTGTTTGAAGTCCTTCAATGAATTGCACTGCATTTTAAGATAGAATCCAGACAGGCCTTATGTGACATAAACAGCTCTGGATGGTGCAGATGGTGCCTCTGCCTCTATTCTCAGTCCTGATGCTTCTGGATTCCCTGGCTCAACTGCCCCCTTCGCACTCCTTGCAGAGCCACGTTAGTCCCTCTCCCACCTGGTCTCCACCGCTCTTCCCTCTGGCTGCACAGCTTTTCCTCCTCGCTGCTGATTTACTGCTTTTCACTTCTCAGCCCTCAGCTCTATTGGCAGTTGCTTATGAAAGGATTGCTAACAACTCCCCCCAACACACTAAATCAAAGCCTCCAAGCACATGTTTCATAGTTACATGTGTCACTTTTGTGCAACATTTGTCACACTAGCACATTTACTTCTATTTGTGTGAATATTTGATTAATGTTGTCATCCCTGCCCAACTGTTAACTAGGCTCCTAAGACAAAGACTGTGTTTTTATAATCAGATTTGAATCCAGAAGTGCCTAAATCATACCTGGCATATTCTTGTGCTCAACGTGTTTTATGAGATACCAAAGAGCTAATAATTATCAAATATTTACAATGTCCATGGCACCAGGCTAAGGCTTTTATAGAGATTTTATCATTTAATCTTCAGGAAAAATATATTTATTTTTGTTCATTTAACAAATAACTATACATCACTCCCTATGTACCAAGCCTAGTTAAAAACACTTTACAAATATTAATTTCTTTAATCTCTCAACAACCAGATGAAATATACACTATATTTATATACAGTTTTGCAAACTAGGAAACTGATACACCCCTGTTTGCCTAAGGCCATACGTTTATTGTGGTCAAGAAAGATTGGGGCACTGGTGGCTTGGCTCCAGAATGTGTAGCTTTAGAAATACATTGGTGAGAATTCATATTCCAGTTTATAATTGCAAGGATTTATATAAATGATATGAATAAAAATTTATTTTATGACCTGTATTACCCTGGAGCCATTGTTCATAAGAACAAACTTGATTCACCAACACTCCCCTTTGCTCTGATTCTGGAAACCAGTGGCATGGACAGTGGGTCCAGAGTACTGGAATGTTTGCATAATTATCCTTCTGGCTGCAGGAAAGTATAGACAGATGAATTAGAGCAGGAGAGTAGAGCTTTGTTTTATGTTGGGGTTGTTTATGAAGCAATTCAAGGAACCCTGTGGATTAATGACCCATGTGCAATCGCTGATCCAAGGCCTCTATGATAGTTGTAATCCCTGCTAGCTACAGTCTTTTTCAGATGAATTTTTTATGTGCTGCTTTGTTGAGTCAGCTTTGAAAAATTAACTGATCTCAAAGTGCCAGGTTACCTAAAAACAATACATGGAGAGAAAAGAAAGTATTTAAGTAAAATTTCCAGTGATGTCTTGGTTTTCCACACAACACTGTAAGTTAATATTTTTAGAGAATTTTCAAGTAGCAACTTTAATCATTATTAACACAGAATAAAGAATTCCTTCTCTATAAATTTTTATTTTCTAAATTTCTCTGATCTCATCAGAATACTCTTAAGCCATAGACTTTAATGACAAATTTTGAGAGTATGATCCTTCATTGGTCTTACCACCAGGAATTTCTCTTCTTCAAAGTTTCCTCCATCTTTCTTTGAAGGACTATGGGAGTTTGTATTGACCCCAGCCCTGTCTGGCAGCCACAATCCCTACTGACCCTGTTTTTCCTCCATCACTGCGATACCATTAATCTGAGAATCCACTGATACAACTTCACTCCTGCCCATAGCCTCATCGCCACTGAATGTGTGGGCCTAGAATTCTAAATCCAGCTATTCTCTGATCTCTGGCCCTCTGATGTCAGAGTTTCGGAGGTTATACTGCAGTTGGAAAACTGGCTATTTGAGTCAAACGTTGCCACTAACAAACAGCTTTGAATTTTCCGAGTCTCACAGCATTTCCCTCAGATTATTTTTCCATAATGCCTGTCCTTTATCTGGTAACAACAGAAGCTTTAGTCCAGGTTATAGGGCAAGGTATCGAGTCCACAGGAAACCAACTTCTTTTTTCTCCTTGTCTCTTTTCTAACGTCCTTTCCCTAATATACAGTTTTTGCCATTTCCGTTCGTGATGATTAATTTTATTTATTTATTTATTTATTGATCGATTGATTTTCATTCATTCATTCATTCATTCATTCATTCATTTCTGTGGTGCTGGGGATTGAACCCAGGGGCATTCCTTCGGAAATGGAATTAAGTCTTCACTCTGGCTGTCCGTTCTCAGGCCTTCTAACTCTACCATACATTCTCCTGGGCCTCCGGCTTGCAGATGGCAGATCGGGTGACTTGTTAGCTCCCATAATCACATGAGCCAATACTTCATAATTTAATCTTTTTCTATGTATATACCTTATAATGAATATCTCTCCTCTATATCTATATGTAAATCTTTTTCTATATCTATTCTGTATATATACATATCACACATTTCCTTCCTATTTGTTCTGTTTCAATGGAGAACCCTGAATAATAAACAGTTATAAAATAAACACCATCATGTATATCAAAAGATTATAACAGATTCCAAAAATACCATTGGAGTAACAGAATACCTATAAAGGTAA
This sequence comes from Glis glis, assembly GCA_004027185.1. Classification (NCBI taxonomy): domain Eukaryota; kingdom Metazoa; phylum Chordata; class Mammalia; order Rodentia; family Gliridae; genus Glis; species Glis glis. The sequence goes on along the minus strand of PVJS01004937.1, from coordinate 59,303 downwards.
ACACTGTGTTAGATGGGTCATTGCCATGACAACAGTTTCCAGATTCAACCAAATTTTGCAGGCTGATCATCTTTTGAACTCCTGTGAAACTAATTAGCACCAGCTTTACTGAGATTAAATAAAAACACATCACTGTAGTTAATGAGGAGCTTCTGAAACTTCAAGTAAAATTTTACAAAAAGAGAACAAACGAGTAAGAACTGGAATAGGATAAGCCATACAAGCTTAACAGATAAATATGATAAAACTGTAGCTAAAGAGATTTTAAGAAAAACAGCAAGTTTAATCAACTTGCAGCAGTAATCTGAAATGAACTAATTAACATTATTAAAAAGAAAACAATTAGAAGGTAGAAAGGGGGGGTTTAGAAGTAAAAACTTCTCAGGGTCAGAAACTGTTAGTCTTAGAGGTACAAATGCCTGAATCCTGGGAGGGGGTGTTGTACCAGAATATTTATTGGGCTTTACTGGCTTCTTTTTTTTTTATATGGTTTGAGTGAAACATCTCCAAGGTCCATCCAACCCTCTTGCTTCCATTTCATTCCTAATTAACAGTCTTTTGAATATTCAGTTTACCAAGGGGTTAAATACCCAGAAGAATGTGCCATGTTTCATGAACATAATAGAGAAAATGGAGGCCACAAAAAGAGAATTCTTCAAAAGAGAGCACTCTTGTTTTCTTCCCTCCACCATAGTGGAAAAGACACCTCGTATCTGTCCTCGTATCTAATGCTGATCTTCCTGATTACATACTGGAATCAACATGAGCAAAGGGAACTTATTCTAGCATTGAACCTTCATTAAATCTTCAACTTCTTTGTTTTATATAGAAATTTAAATAAAATTATAGTTCTCTTATCTTCTATTAAAGAAAATCCACTCTCCCAAACACTGTTTCTCTGTTGTCTCTGTCTCTATAAACAGTCACACACCTGCCCAGGGCTTCAATTCTAAATTATTATTTCTTCAACTCCTTTAATCCAACATCTAGGCAATGATTACATTGATTCGATTGAAATGCTGTCATATTTATTAAATCTCACTCCCTTTCTCCATCCCATTTAGGCCTATATCACTTATTTCCTGGATTATTGCAATGAACTGCTAACGCTTATAATTGATTTTGATTTGATATTCTTTGAGCTCCTACCAAGCCCTGTGTCTTGAGTGATGTTTTTCTGTTCCCCTTTCCATCCTATCTTTTTTAAAAAATATATTGTAAAAGTAATTTGGGGAAGGAGGAGTTAAAGCAGCAGGTGCATGATCCTCCTGATTACTCCAAAGAAGTTCCTGGAGAGTGAGACAGAGGGAGATTGGTGATCCTGTCTAATCTTCTAAACCTGATAAGCTTGACTTAGAGACCATAAAATTTGCTGGAAGGAAAATTCTTATCTGTGGACTGTTTTGAGGAAGACGTTCTTAGTTTAGGATTGCTTACTGTAAATAATCCTAAACCTTAGTAGATTTATGAAGTCTGGTTCTCTAGAGAAGGTCATATAAACTGTCCAGCCATCTTAAGTATGAAACAGATGTTTCATAATTTAAATGCTCTCCCCTGTGTGACAAGACACAGGGGGATCTCTGTTATCTGGACCAGACACTATTTCCACTAGTTGGATACTTCTGACCTCTTTTTGCCTCTTCAATGATTGCATCCTTAAACTATTAATAAAGCTTGAAATTGTCCACAATATCTGATTAAAGTATGATATGACAATCTGGTCTTTTGTATTAGCTTAAGGTTTATTAAATATGCTTCTGAAAAGACACAGACATAAATCAATGAAAGCAGTCTATATTGCAACTGACATAATCACATTTCATGTGCCTTTCTAGTCTTTATTATGTAGATCTATTTTATTAACTATTTACTTAACTATTTTCAATTACCAACCCTGTATGAAAATTTTAAAAACATGGTGAAGCCCAGAGTGGGGGTGCAAGCCTGTAATCCCAGTTCTTGGAAGGCTGAGAGAGGAGGATTGCAGATTGGAGACCAACATCAGCACTCAGTGAGACTCTCAGCAACCTAGCGAGACCCTGTTTCAATACAAAAAATAAAAAGGGCAAGGTGTGTAGCTCAGTGGTAGAATGACCCTGAGTTCAGTCCCCAACCCGTACCTCATACACACACAAAAATAAATAAAAAAAAATGAATAGAATCAATAGGCATTTTTTTCTTCTGCTTTTTTTTTTAAACAACATTAAGTTGTGAGCACTTTCTGAATTCACCAAGAAAAGACTTGATTTTTTTTTTTTTTTTTTTGCGGTACCGGGGACTGAACCCAGGGGCGTTCTACCTCCGCGCTACACCGTCGGCCCTATTTTTTATACTTTATTTTGAAACTGGTCTCACGAAGTTGTGGAGGGCCTCACTAAGTGGAGAGAGAGAGAGAGAGCGACAAGAAGAGAGAGAGAGAGAGCTGAGGCTGGCTGCGAACCCGGATCCTCCGGTCTCCGCCTCCCAGAGTACTGGGATTACAAGCGTGCACCACCACGCCCGGCCAAGACTTGATTTTTAATGGTTGGATAATCTTTCACTGTATGAATGTACTGCGCCTAATTTAACCATTCACATGCCATTGGTCATGGAGATTATTTTCACTTTATTCTTAATATAAATATTATCAGAATATGCAATTTATAAAAAAATCTGTAACTATACTTCTGAATATCTCCTTAGGATTGAATTAGAGGAGGAGAATTAAATGAAAGATCATGGATAATTTTAAGGATATATATCTTTACAAAAGATAGCAGAACTCATATCATTCATTAAAAATGAGCCCCTCTAGTAGAACTTAGATTATGTTTTAAAATATATGTGCCTTTTTATGTTCAATAATAAATATATGATTTAAGTTTCTGTGTATTCATTTTGATTATTAATAAATTAAATATACAGTTTTTGATATTCATATTTATTTATAAACAGATTACTCATTTGTTTATTTTCCAAATTACTCTTACCCGTTTAATTTACTGAATTGAAGGAACTTCTTATTGGTTAGATTCCTCAAAATAAAATCCCTTGAATTTCATTTTTGTTTCAATTTTTAGCAAATTATTTTTATTTATTTTTTTTCTTGGTATACAAAAGTTACTAGATTTTATGTGGTCAGATATATCTCATTTCCCCCTTGCTTCTCTTTATTTTTACTTAGAAAGCATCTCACAACTAAAGATCAGTCCACATAACATATTCTAACTTTTTAAAAATATACATTTATTGGTGCATTTTAACCATACATCATATTGAAGTTTAGTGTGGTAGAAACATACATGTTCATAGCACCTGGTGCATTTCCCTCCAGATCACACCCTGATCCCTCCTTCTCCCCATTTATAATATTAAAGTTGGTATAGTTTGAACTGATTCATCAGGTCTCCACCCTCCCCACCCTCCTTCCCTCCCCAAATCCCCTTCCACTATTCCACTGGTATCTCTCCTTATTTATTTGAAGTCTCTTTTGTTTCCCTGTTTCTTTGTAGCTGTTATGTATAAGAGAAAACCTATAACCCTTCACTTTCTGAGACTGGCTAATCTCACTTAGCATAATAGTCTCCAGTCCCATGCATTTTCCTACAAATTACATACTTTTATTCTTCTCTTTATGGCTGAGTAAAATTCCATTGTGTGTATATACCACAGTTTTGTGACCCATTCATCTGTTGATAGACATGGACACCTAGGCTGATTCCATAGTTTGACTACTGTGAGTTGTACTACTATGCACATGGATACACATGTATCACTGTAATATTTTAACTTCAGTTCCTTTGGAAAAATACCCAGAGTGGTACAGCTGGGTCATATGTATGTTCCAGACCCAGTCTGCTGAGGAACCTCCAAACTGATTTCCATAGTGGCTGTATCAATTTGCAATCCCACCAAAGGTGTATAAAGGTTCCAATTTCCCTATATCCTCAGCAGCATTCTAATTTTTGATTGTAATTGTTTTTATATTAGACTTTTAATTCATTTGGATTATTTTCATACTTGATGTATAATAAGGAATAACAATATATTTTTCGAATACCTACCCAATTCTTCCAACAATATTTATGGCATAATCTTTCCTTTGTGCATTGATTTAAAAGGCTTTTATTCTCATTTTTAATGTATGTTTAAGTTTTTTCTCAAGAGTTTCTATTTTATTACATTTATCTCTGCTGATTATTGTGACATAGCATGTTTACACTAATTTCTCTTCTCACAATTATTTTACTTAATAGTATGTAACATGTTTATTTTTCTAGATAACTTTAGAATTACTTTTATAAAGTCCATCCTTGAAAAGAAATTGGAATAACAATATACTCTTTGAATACCTAGCCAATTCTTTCAACAATATTTATGGCATAATCTTTTTAAAAACCTTTATGTCTTGGAAAATTCTGGTAAAAGACAAGTGATAAAAACTAACACAAGTAATAGAAAAATCAAGTGAGTAGATAAAAGAAATTGGAAATGTTAAGGAATAACTAAAAGAGGGATGATCAAGTCCAATTGGTTTCAAACTTTCAAGGAAAAAAATGATCCTCATAACAAATTAATATTTATTCTGCACTTACAACTTGCCAGGACCATTGCATGTTATTCATTGCATGAATATCATGATATATTCATATATATATATATATATATATATATATATATATGAATATCAGAGGGACTTCAGATAATGGAAGAGAAACTGTGGAGCCAGGGAGGTGGTCTAGGGGAAGGGGCAGGGGGAGGAGAGGGAGGAACAATGAAGGAATCGCTTCTACTGACATTATGTGCATATGTGAGAATACCAATGCCAATCTCAATGTACTGTATGGGGAAGGGAGGAACAGAGGAAATCTCACCAAGAGCTGTGTGCATGTATGTCACTATCACTATGAACTACATTTTGATGTAAGACCATAATGAACCAATAAATGTATAAAAATATGACTCTGTATATAGGACAGTGAGATAACACTCACTGTATTGAGATAACAGTCACTGTACTGTTAAAAATAATAGCAAAAACAGCAACAACAATCTGATTTTGTTTAAATACCACTACTCCTGGATCTAATTTTGTATGTTTATCCCTAAAAGAAACAGTTTTAGCATTTCCTCTTATTATGAATGAATATATGTCCCCCTGAAATTCATATGTTCAAACCCTAACCACTTATATCGCTGTAGGACCTACTTGCTAGAATTGTACATACAAAATGAGTTGAAACCCATAAATTACCTGAGACAGTCCCTAGCTTACATAGTAAGCACTCAGTAAATATGAACTCTAAGAATTTTTACACATACATGAGTAAGAATCATCTTATGGAATATGAAGTTGACACATATAGCAGTAGCAACAACAACAACATAAAAACACTTTGCATTGTGTCTGCAGGAACTTTTACATGGGGTAACCTAGTCACTCAATTGTCAAGCAGTAGGTCACCTTTCACAAAAAGGAGGTGGTGTTTTGCAGCATGAATTTGTCACTACTTGTCATTGGCCACAATGCAAAAAGCAATTTGCTTCATTTTAATTTGATTTTGTTCCATGTTTCAGAGTAATTACTGGACAATTATTTTGTCATAAGCTGTATGCTCAATAGGCAAATCTAGCTTCATAAGATTAAGAAGCTAATTTTCTCTGATGTAGTTTTCTACTCTTTGACCTTCAATTTCTGAAAACATATTTTTCAGGTGTTCTCTTTGGGAGTAATTTTGCACTCATTTTCTTAATATTCACTGTTCGTAAGTACTGAAATTGTATTGATTTCTTTCATCTAGCTGACTAACTTATCTAATGGTTTGCATATAAGAAATGCTCACTAAATATTTTTAAGTCCATATGGTTGTGACATAGTGCTATGAATGGACATTACATTGAATGTGCCTTATTACACTTACAGCTTCCATTACACTGGAAGCTGCTTTAACTCATAAACAACAATAAATCAAAGTGGTAAAGTTATAAATCCTGTAGAATAGCAGATACTTTAGGAAGATTTTTACCACAATAAGATGATCCTCCTCTGTGTTCCCAAAGTGTCTGTGCATCTCTCTGATATGACACTTGAATTATAATGAGAACATAATTAATTTGCCTGGTTTCCTCCTAGAGTAGATCACAAGCTCCAGGAAGTATGAACCAAGTATTTTGCCTTTTTAATTTTTTATACATATCAGAATTTCTGGTTCACATGAGTTATAAATTATATTGAATAAGTAAGTATCCAATAGACAAATGAATGAATAAAAGTTCAAGCAAACGTTCTAACCTTATAGTATTTTTTTTTCTTTCTTTCTTTGGAGTGGAGAAGGATACATCTTCTATGGTCATATGCAGTATGAGATAACAAAACCCAAGCTGCCAATATCTGTAAACTTCCAACTATAACAATTTTTATGCATTGCAAGGTTGGGGTTTCTGCTCTTGGTGATATGAAATAAGACCCGAATCCTTTAGAAATCTTAAAATGAGAGAAACTGCAAAAGGTTTTTTGGTTAGATGATAACTCTACAAAATAAAATTGTACATGAGATCCTTAAAGTAGAAGAATATAATTTTTATATATGTGTGATTTCATGAAGTTATAATAGTAGACCTTTATGTAAAGCAAATATATACACAGTTCAAAGCCAAATTATATGCAACGAAAAGAGAGATTTATGCTTTTCCACTGTTTACTATATTAAGTAATATTATGTACTATACTGATAGGATTAATAGATCCTTATTTATTGTAGGTAATACTCCCTTTATTTATATTTAATATAAATAGTAAATCAAGTGAATAATTGAGACCCATAAATAAATTATAAAAAGATTGCATTATTCAAAGCTTAGAGCTAACTTTTCCTTAATTAATGATTTTAAGGTAGTTGGTAATGGAAATATTTTAAAGTTTTATATTGACCAAAGATGAAGACATTCATGAGCATGTGTGTTAATGACAATAATCAAGAAACAATTTTGCACTGGGAGACATCTTTGTGATCATACACTCTTTGAGCTTTATAATGTAGCTTGGGAGTGTTTTGAAATAGATACATGAAAGTTCAATTATTGCTAATACCAAACACACAGTGACACAATAGGAACTAAAAATGACATATTTCAGAATAGAGTTCAAGACTCTTTTTATAATACACTGTATCCTCTCCTCAAAAAATAAGGAAATAAGCCGGGCGTGGTGGCGCACGCTTGTAATCCCAGTACTTTGGGAGGCAGAGACCGGAGGATCAGGGTTCGCGGCCAGCCTCAGCTCTCACTCTCTCGCTCTCTCTCTCTCTCTCTCTCTCTCTCCCCTTAGTGAGGCCCTCCGCAACTTCGTGAGACCCGGTTTCAAAATAAAGCATAAAAAATAGGGCCGGGGGCGTAGCGCGGAGGTAGAACGCCCCTGCGTTCAATCTCCGGTACCGCAAAAAAAAAAAAAAAAAAAAAAAGGAAATATAATTGTGATATTTAAAATAAAAATGACAAAAAACTCCGAATTTAATGCACCAAGTAGGTTGGGACTAAAACCCAGAAATGTAAATTCAAAAGAGAAAAGTCCTGCTGGATATTGAATTGGCGCAGAAGCTTGCTTTGGCTATCTGGGTACACATCCTTATATACATTTTCTCCCCTCTTCCAACACTGTCATTGTGTCCTGGGTCCCTGAACCCAGGATGGTCTGCTTGAGTAAAATGGCAGTGCAGGTAGACCCTGAAACTTATTCTTAAGTCTGACAATAATTTAGGCCTTTTGAAGATGGAAGTCTCTCACCCTGTGAGTGAGCAGAGGCTGCCTATCAAGAGTTACTTGTGCTCTGGGGAAATAGATACCTATCTAACTATTCTCAATGGGTATGATTCTAATATAAGAATAATCAATTAAAATTATTAGTGTTATTGAGCATTTACTATGTGGCAGACTCTATGCTGAGCACCTTATTACATGTTGTCTAAAGATGATATTGTTTAAAGATAAAAGATAGCTGTTAACTGTGGTCTCATTTAATCTCAATGATCCTACCCAAGATTGAGAGAAGTTCTTTAATTTGGTCAAGTGGTCAGACTAATATTTGGTAGCTGTAGGGCTGGCACCCAGGTCATTGTCTTTGTCATGAGTTAGCTTCCTGTGTCTTTCAGGAACTATGGTTGAATGAGAACTAGGAATAGAGTCAGAAATGGAAGTATCTCTTGCTTTCTTATGCACTATACGTGCAAGCTTTATTATGTTTACAGAGCCTTAGTTTGTTCATTTCTATGCGAGAATAACAATAGAAAGGTAGAATAGTTAACATGTAACAGTAATATTTTGAAAATTATTTATAAATTTTCATTTGTGTGTGTGTGTGTGTGTGTGTTGAGCTTAAGATTGAACCTGGGAGTATTCTACCACTGAGATACACCACAGCTCTTTTTATATTTTGTTTTGAAAAAGGGTCTTGCTAAGTTACCATGTGTTGGCCTTGAACCTGCAATCCTCCTGTCTCAGTCTTCCAAGTATTGGGATTATAGGGGTGTGCCATTATGCCCAGGTAAATTTTCCTTTTTTAATTTTTCAGTTCACAGTCTTTATGTTAGCTGACCTGTCTACCCAATCTCAGGGGTGTGAAGTATTAATTAGGATTCAATAGAGAAGAAATGCAAAATGAGCAAAGAGAATAAAATTTTCAGCTTCTGACACAGAGTTCAAGATACAAGCTCAGTTATTATTTTGAGAGATTTTTTGAATGCCTTTATTCCCTTTTTAACATATCAAGGCATAAAATTGAAGGAAGCTCTCTGGACTTTGGCTTGAGTGTAGAGCAAGCAACAGATGATTTAGAACAGTATTGAAAGCAGAAGGAAGCAGACAGGCCTCTCACAAACCACAGGATTAGTCAATCTAAACTTGGTCAGTACAGTCAGACACCTGAGCTCTTGGGGGACAATTCCCTGAATTGCCCTTGCTTCACATACAGCATGGGTGGGATGCAGACATGGCTGGGAAGCTGGTCAGAGGAGAGTGCCCTCATGTGGTGGAGTGACCAATGGGGCTGCAGAGCTGACTACCTGACCTGAGACCCCTGGCAACGACAATCAGACCCCTGAAACTTCATAGCCTCAAGGAGCTGAGGGAACTCTAGTGCAGCCAGGCAGCTCCACTCACTGTCCTTGGTAGGAAGTTCCAGATTTTAAATGATCCTGGCCTCAAAATTTAAACCACATGGTAGTTCCATTCCCAGTCTTCTGAGAAACCTCCACACTGGAACATACAGAAAATTGCCAATTCCACTCTCAAAGACTTTCAGGGTGAGGGGTGGGGACCCAGTGGGGAGGGCAACAAGAGTTGTGTGTATGCATTTTTCTAACATTCTGTACCCTATTATGATGTAAAATTACAATGCACCCAATCGAAAAAAAAAAAAAAGAATTTAAACGAGCAGGGCAGGCCAGAAGCAGAGAGACAATGAACATGGCTCTCAGGTTGGCAGACGCCGGGCAGGAAGCTGCTTCCCATTATTCTCTTTTACTTTATCTGAGGAAGAATAGCAGATAGAAGGAGAGAATAAACAATTTAAAATCACTGAAAGGGACTACTTCAATCAGTGGCCAACGAATTATATGCCTTATGGTCAAATCCAGATACTGCCTGCTTTTTAAATAATATTTTACTGGAAAAAACTCCATCCATCCAGTTGTAAATTATCCATAGCTGCTTTTGTGCTGCAATAGAAAAGCTAAGAAGTTGCAGGAAAAGCCATGTATTAGGATTCTCCAGAGAAACAGAACCAATCTCTCTCTCTCTCTCTTTCTCTCTCTCTCTCTCTGTCTAGATGAGAAGGGATTTATTATATAAATGGCTCATGTGATTATGAAGGCTGAGAAGTCCCAAGATATGCTATCTGCAAGATGGAGAAGCAGGAAATCTGGTAGCATGGCTTAGTCCAAGTCTGCAGCCTGAGAACAAGAGAAACCAATGATATAACTTAGTCCAGAAACAAATATATGAGAACATGGGGGACCACTAGTGCAAGTTCCAGATTCTGAAGGGTGAATGACCTAGAGTTCTGATGTCCAAGATCGGGAGAAAATGGATGGTCTGGCTCCAGAAGAGAGAAAATATGTGTTTTCCTTTCAAGTGATTGTTTTTTATGTGAGCCCTGGCAGATTAAATGGCGCCCACCTATTATTGGACAAGGGTGGATCTTCCTTGTTAGTTTACTTATTCAAATGCCAGTCCTGACCTGAGGCGGGCGTGGGGGCGCACACTTGTAATCCCAGTACTTGGGAGGTGGAGACCGGAGGATCCGGGTTCGCGGCCAGCCTCAGCTACTTAGTGAGGCCCTCTGCAACTTCGTGAGACCCGGTTTCAATAAAGGATAAAAAATAGGGCCGGGGGTGTAGCTCAGAGGTAGAATGCCCCTGGGTTCAATCCCTGGTACCGCAAAAAAAAAAAAAAAATGCCAGTCCCTTCTAGAAACACACTAACAGACATAACCCCAAAATAATGTTTTCCCAAATGTTTGGGTATCTTTTAATTGCATGAAGTTGATACTTCAAATTAACCATCATAGTCCATATGGCCTATGAGCCTAAAGTATTTACTATCTAGCCTTTTATAGAAAAAGTTTGCATCCCTTGGTTAAAAGCATTAGGTTTAGAAGCACAATGTTAAGCACAAAATTAAGCACAATTTAAAACACAGTGTTCATTTATTTATTGATTTTTCTCTATATTTGCTGGTCCAGGTAGAAGGCTAGAATGGTGTTAAGCAACAAACTTTACACTTTATCTTTATGTGCCAGTTAAATCTACATCAAATGAGGTGCTCCATGATATTTGTATATCAATAGCTATCACAACTGGACATGGAGTAGTTACAATATTTGATGACCGAATCTATATATATTTAGCCTTCATATCATTGATTTTTCTCTGCTTCTTTTAATGAGACCATATTTCTTACACATTGCCTACCAGACAATGTAGTATGGGGATTCACTTAATTGAGAGAAAAGGTGGGAGTCAGGCAGAAAGGAAATTAAAATACAATTCCTTGCCTTTACTCAATAAAAACAGAGCTGAATGTGCTAGCTGGGAAGGAGAACCAGGTTATGGGGTCATGGCCTTGGAGAGGCACTTTTTCTTTCTCTTTGATGAGCTCCAAGATTTATCTCCTACACTGTAGTGTCTGAAAAGAGAGCCAAAAGGGCATTCTTGTAGTTTTCAATAGTCCCTGAAAGAGTTGAGGGCATTTTCTCAGCTCCAGGAAGGAAGTCCCCAATTCAGCCAAATACTCATTGGTAAGTCAAAGTCATGACTGGCATAGCAACACAGTTTGTTCATGGCAGTATTTAGTCTTATGATCCTAAAATGCTATGGACTCAACTACCTTTTTGGAATAGATGAATGCTCTAGAACCTGATTAGAAAAAAAATGGAAATATATGAAATGGTTTGCATCAAATTTGAAGGAGCATTTGTTGGATTGTTGTCTAGACATGAGAACAGTTAAGTATAAAAAAGTTACTGGATTTCCTAATATTCACTGTTTTGTTTTGTTTGGGGGATTGAACCCAGCGGTATTCTACCTCCAAGCCACATCCTCAGTACTATTTTATGTTTTAGTTCGAAACAAGCTATCCCTAAGTTGTTGAGGGCTTCACAAAGTTGCTGAGGCTGGCCTCAAACTTGTTATCCTCCTGTCTCAGCTCCCAAGTACTGAGATTACAGGTGTGTACGGAAGGACCAAAGCGACACCATGACAGGCTTTAGTTAAGGCTTTAAGTAAAATAAGCCTAAGTATCTGTTTTTCTAGAAGTTAAGTTTCTATAGCCTGTTGCCCCATACCCTGTAGAAACCATTAAGTATGCTAATCTGATCCTGCCCTTAGCAACCCCTAGAAACAGCCAATCAGTGTCAAGCACACCGGATCTAAAATTTGCAGATAATCAGGCGAGGCCACTCTGACCAGAGTCAGCAGGCCCCCCACACATCCTGGACATTCTTGAGAAAGGTACTGTGGGCCTGACCAATCAGCTTAAATGTCACTGTATATAGTTAATGCTTCCCTAATGATGACTCCTACCTAAGGCGCGAAAATTAAACCAACCAGGGAACGCCAACAAGCTTATGTTTTAAACTAACCTATCACTGTAAAGGTGGGGTGGGCTGCCTCCTTAAGGAATAAAAGCTTTGTTCTCAGAAAGCAAGGGGCTTCTCTCTGTGACCACTGTGTTGGTGCACGTCAGGAGCCCAAGCTCGAGCTTGAATAAAGGACCCTTGTGTGCTTTGCATCGGAATTGGCTCCTGGTGGTCTTTGGTGGGATTATGAACTTGGCACTTCAGTGCCCCCACACAGTCTCACAGATTACTTTTTAACTGTCAAGTTTTTCTTACCTTTCCTTATTTATTTCCATCTGCCTAACATCTCTAAACTAGACACACGTCTCATGTTCACTTTATCATTTTTTCTTGGTTCCAAATAAAAGCATAATAATGAAGGGGGAAAGCAAGTCATAACATAATGTGTATATCTTGTTATTGTGGTAGCAGTTAGCCTCTTTTATTTTGAGATCTCTGTGTCTGTTTCTCACAGGGGAGAAAATCTTGGCAGATACTATTTTTTTTTTTTACCTTCTGCCTCTAAGGAGTGCTATACTTAACTGGTAAAAGATAACTGTTCCATTTCAATAGCCCTTTTTATTAGAGAAACTTTTTTAGGTATAATTTACATCTTTCTTCTTGTAATTTATAACCATTTATTTTGATTCTGTCTTCCTGTTGATGGAAAACATTTGGTCATCCTTTACAAAGGCCTTTTATATGCTTGAAAACAGTTATTATCAACCCTCAGCTATTCTTTCTTTAACAGTAATCTAAGTTTCTTTAACATCTCTATAATAATGTGGTGCCCTTTCAATTCAAAGCTGTGATTATTAGACATTAATTTTGAGTTGTTTTATGGAAGTGGTGAAGAGTTTGCAATTACTTAATGACATCTCTCTTACTTTGATCAGCAACACATTGCTTTTGAGTTTTTTAAGGTGGAAATTGAGAATGGTCTGTGACTGCAAAATGAGTGTGGGAATTATTGGGGTCCAAGGATTCCAAATTTCCTGTCTTAACCAGTGGAAGAAAGTCCTCATTTTGTAAGTTATAATAAATATTTCCTATATTTCTCTTAATCTTTATTCACAGAACAAAATTTCACATTTATTTTTAGAAATCTAAGGAATAATTGGCACAAATAAATTATTGAATATTTTCTTGTGAAAAATATTTCTTAAATAAAAATTTTAATGACAACAGTGTTCCCATCATATTTACTTAAAAGCTTAAAACTCTTTTACTAATGCTATAAACAAGATCATAGATCTCACAAAATAGTATTAGAAAAAAAGGAAACCAGCGGGATTTTTCTTTTAAATGTCCAGAATACACGTTAAATTATCATAAATGATATATAAAAGACCAGGTGTTTCATCTTGCCAAATTCATACTTTTATAATATAGACCCAAGAATATCTGATCTCATAAAATGTTCATCATGTTTTCTTTTGTTTCTGTTGAATTGACTTTAAATGAAGCAAGAATATGAATCAAGGAAACCTGTAGTAAACACAAATACTGAGAGAAGAACATGCCCAAGTCTTGGATCCCCCAAGGTAAAGACAAGGGCATATGAATACATGTGGTAGATTCATTCATTTATTCAAGAAATATGATTAGCTACCAACTTCATGTTGAACACTGTACAACTTTCTATTGATACTGCAGGTAAAGAAGATAGATAAATCTCTGTTTCTCATGTAGCTAAACTTAGTGGAGAATGGAAGGTAGTATAATAAAGACAAGTAAATAAATAAGACAATATCAGTTAGGGAAAATTCTTTGAAGAAAATAAGGACTAGTGCTAGACAGTGTCTAGTGCTAACATAAATGAGATGATACTTAAGGTGAGATTTAAATGATGAGAGGGAGCTAGCTCCGCAAATATCTGGAGAAAATTCAGCAGAGAGGAACTGAAGGAAATGGAAAATGGCACTGTGATGGGCAGAGCAATGCACACTTGTCTGTGTGTGACTCCTCACAAAGAGTGCGTGTCCTGCCCCTTTCTGTAAGTCCAAATTCAAACCTCCCATGTTCCACAAGTCCTTCCCCAAGTCCACAAAATCATCCCGTTTTGACTCCAGTCCATTAACAGTTTTTCCCTTTAAAAAATTTAATAGTCCTGAGGAACTTCACACCTAATTATATAGTATGTAAATGTTTTGTATATGGCTTTATTATGTTCTCAGAAAATAAACTTCTAGAATGAGAATTGTGTTTGTTGCTTTATTATGTCCTCAGTGTCAATCCTTTTGGACAAATGGTATTGACAAAATAAGAATCTCAAGGCTTATTGAAGACTCACCAGTACTTTCTACTTCACCCTGAAATTGTGACTTACTAGATTTTCTATTTCTTTCTTTTTTTTTTTTTGCGGTACCGGGGATTGAACCCAGAGGGGTTCTACCTCCGCGCTACATCCCTGGCCCTATTTTTTTATGCTTTATTTTGAAACCGGGTCTCACGAAGTTACGGAGGGCCTCACTAGGTAGAGAGAGAGAGAGAGAGAGAGAGAGAGAGAGAGAGAGAGAGACAGGGAGAGAGAGAGACAGAGAGACAGAGAGATAGATTTTCTATTTCTAAAAAGGTTTTTATCAAGGAAAAGAAGAATGTTTCTGGGAATAATAACTGAAGCACCTTGAAAAATAGTGACAAAAGTATGTTAAGTGTGAGTGGAGGCAATGAACCTGCTCAGAATGAGTATGTGTACCAAAGTATTAGAGTCTTAATCCTTAGTTTTGAGAAAGAACATGCTTGTTTGCTGCTGTCAGTTCTCAGCCTTAAACTTTCAATAATTTGTCAGTTTTTTTTCAACAACAGGGTTCTTTTCCTCCTTGTCTTTACTTTTGGTAATAATTTCTAAACATAGGTGATATTATGAAAAAACACTACTAAGGCTCTAATCTTCAAGAGGACAAAAAACATTTACAAGGGTCAAGTAGCTAGTAAGCTAACTATGTCTTGGTGATGGAGTGTTACTTTCCAGAAGGAGATACAGAACACCTGAAATTTTATTTAGACCCATACACGATTACTAACAAACATTTTGGTGGAAATAAAATGGATATAAATATGTATGTGATGATAAATGGTATGTCCCCAAGAAAATGTTAAAGAAAATATTTCTTTCATGTTATCTTGCACTGATTGAGATAGATTGAGCATTTGTGGCCCTCCTCAATTTGTCTACTGAAATCCTCAGTGGGGCATGGGAAGTGGTACAAGGGAAGGGGAAGGGCAAGAAAGAAGTGAATCAGTGGAATTACTATCATAAACAATATGTACATGTGAGAATATACCAACATCATTCTTGGTACCTCATATGGGTGGGAGGAGGCGGGGGGCACTAAAAGCTGTGTGCATGTATGTTAACATCAATAGATATTCATTGTGATGTAAGCCTCCAATGCACCAATAAAAGCACGTTTAAAAAAAAAACTCTGAAAACTAAAAACAACAACAAAAAAAGAAATCCTAACCACCACTGTGATCATATTAGAAAGTGGATGATCAGGCCATGAGGGTGGAGCCTCATTAATAGGAATAGAAGTCTTATAAAAAGAATCCCAGAAAGCTCTCTGCCAGGTGAGGCTACAACTTAGGAGGGGGACCTCACCAAAACTCAACTACACTGGCACCCGGATGTGGAACTTCCAGTCCCTAGAACTGTGAAGAGTAAATTACTATTGTTTAGGCCCTTGAATCCCCGGTCCATGGTAATTTGACTGGGCAGCCCACACTGAGACACTGAGGTTTTCTAGCATAAGAATTGTAAGATAGTAGCCAAGTTAACAAAAAAAGTCTCTAGTATTTGAAAAATTATTTATTCTGCTAGGTTTTTCAGACAGGATCAGGGTTGGGACAAATGGAGGAAACCAAGAATGGGACTATCATAAGATGATGGGAAACCTTAACTAAGGTAGAGGGATTCAAAGTTCTGCTACCTGGGCCCTGTTTAGCTTTGCTGTTTAAAATTATAAAATATTTAATTTAAAGCTATTTCTACTTTGTTTTTATTTGGCCAGAAAAAAATAAGGTTCATACATCCAAGATAAAATCACCTTGGAATGGGGGGAATGGCAACAACAACAAGTGGGGGCGCTACTGCAGGGGAAAGAAGATGAGTGTCTCAGACAACTACCGTGCCCCTCTCGACCATGCTCTGAGCCTCACCTGAGCTCTGTCCCCTGCTTCAGTAATGTGATGGGCTCCATGTGCTCCAGGCCCTCCACCAGCTGTGACAGATGTTAGTCAACGGTGCCATTGCCTGGGTTATGTACTTACTACCTTGAGGCTTCTCTGATACATTGAGTGTGGGACCTTTATGCGATCCTGCAAAGTACTCATGCAGAAGCCACCCAGAAGCGGTGGGCAGTTAATATCTGACTCCTCTGTTCCGCCCAAACCTGGGTGGAAACAGACAGGTAAATGCTTTTGTCTTCCGTCATCCAGTCAATAGGTCTGTAGCATTTCACCAGGCTCTTCAGAATGTGCCATGGGCTGGTGTGCCAGTCACCTGTTTGTGGGTCAACTTGATAATTCACTCTCAAATCAGCTTTCATTCCTTTTCTTTTTCACGTGTCCTCTCCTATACTCCTGGATCTTAGGATTCTATTTTCTCCAAAATTATTGTTAATCATGTCTTTCAGTCTTTCTTTTCTGAAGGACTGAAGCTAAAACAGTGGGGATTTAGTAGGAAAAATAGCTGGAGAAACGAACCATATTGTTCTTCAAATAGTAAATGGTTACTTCATTTGTGCTAATTCAATACTATGAGTAACTTTGAGATTTTTTTAGACACTAGAATTTTCTTTGTGTTTGTACTTGACTCAGTTCAGTCTCCAAATGTCTCATTCCCCAGGGTTTAAAATGTGTTATATAAAGACAGACTTAGAAAAATGGGATTTCCTTGTAATCTCAGGACAATGCACTTTTGTTATTAACACCTACTTTATTGACTTTTATTAACTTACATCTGCCATTATCTTCAACCTATAAGGTAATGATTCTAAATGAGTGACATTATTTTATTTTATCCAATTCAATAGCATATATGTATGCACATCTGTGAGTGTGTGTGAGAGTTTGCTTTAGTTTAATAGTTTTAACTAGTTCATTAGCTATCCTTTAGAAAGAAAAAGGGATAGTTTGATTTTGATATAATATAGATCATGACCCTAACATATTGAGAAGCCCCTCTGTATTAGTCAGAATCCCCTCAAGCAGGTCCAAATTGAGCAATTTGTGAAGTTGTGAGGGTAAAGCCAAGGTTGCAAGAAAAACCCCTGAAATTTAGAAATGCCAGAAAGGTGGAACAACTGTAAGGAAAGGCTGCAAGCTGCTAGCCATGGAGAGAGGCTGGAAGAGCCAGTATTCCACCCATTCCAATCAAGCAGGCCACGGGGTGGGGCTGCCAAGACTCCTTGGAGATTGTATCTCACCAACATGTGCCCCAGATGCCAGAAATGGAGCTACAGGATTAAGTGCTTGCCCTGCTGGATGTCAATCCTGTTTGGTCCTATTCCTTCTTTCTATGGCCTTGTTTCTCCCTTTTGGAATGCAAATGTTTACTCTGTACCATTGTACATTAGATGCATACAACTTGCTTTTTACTTTCTTTTACAGGAGCTCACAGCCAAGAGTTCACCTTGAGTCTCAGAGGAGACTTTGGACTTTTGGACTTGTGAGTAATGTTGGAACTGTTAAGACTATGGGAACTCTTGGAGATGGACTAAATGCATTTTGCATTCTGAACTGGGCATGAGCTCTTCAGGAGCCAGAGATGGAATACTGTGGTCAGATATAGAATGTCCCTTGAAGAGTTCAGGATAGATATAGTTAAGTCATGAGGGTTGTAATCACATCATTGTAATGATGAGATCAATTGTAATGGGTTTATGTGAGTGGGGTGTGGATTGGATACATTGTAATGGATTTATTGGGGTGTGGATGAAAAAGTTGGGTCCCTGGGGGTGTGGCCTTAGCGATTATACTTCTGTCTTTGAATCCTCTTGCTTGCTAGCTCTCTTTTTCTTTTTTTTTGTAGTACTGGGGATTGAACCCAGGGGCATTCTACCTCCAAGCTGCACCCCCAGCCCTTTTTTTTAATTCTTTATTTTGAAATAGGGTCTCACTAAGTGTGGAGGGTCTCACTAAGTAGCTGAGGCTGGCCACGAACCCGGATCCTACAGTTGCAGCCTCCCAAGTACTGGAATTACAAGCGTGCGCCACCATGCCCGGCTGCTTGCTGGCTCTCTTGCTTTGAGCCTCCATGATGTGAGAGCAGAGCCTCACTCTCTCTCTCTCTCTGCTTCCCACTGCCATGCTGTGAGCTCCAGACCCTGGCCTCACATGGGCTGAGTCCAGAACTCCAAAAAACTGTGAGAAAAATAAATCTTCCTTCTTCTAAGTTGTGTGGTTAGTCATTTTGGATTATATCAGTGAGAATGTTGACTGAAACCATAATCTCTGTGAAATAAATTATGACACAGGGCTGGAGAGTTGATATACCTTTGAGGTAGGACAATGAAGGTATACTGTTGGCTTTGTCAGGTGAAAGAAAATTGCTTTTGGTAGGCCTTATGGATAGGTATGGAAAATAAGGCATTAACCAAATCAATAGTTGCATACCACATATCAGGAGATGTGTTAATCTGAGGATGCAAGGAAACCACATCTGGTACAGCAGCTTCAATTGGAGTAACCACTTGGTTAAACTTAACAATAATCAATTGTCATTCTCCAAAATCCACCTGTCATCTGCATATGCCAAGTACGAGAGTTAAATGGGGATGTGGTGGGCACCACCACTCTTGCAACTTTCAAGTCCTTGATGGTGGCACTAATCTTTGCAATCCCTCCAGGTATGCGATATTGTTTTTGATTCACTACTTTTCCATGTAGAGGTAGCTCTAATGGCTTCCATTTGGCCTTTCCCACCATAATACCCTTGACTCCACAAGCTAGAGAACCAATGTGGGGATTCCACCAAGTGCTAAGTATGTCTATCCCAATTATATACATTTGGGGATTGGGGAAATAACCACAGAATAAGTTCAGGGACTCAACAAACCCACTGTGAGTTGGACCTTGGCTAAAACTCCTTTGATTACCTGATTTCCATAAGCACCTACTTTGACTAGAGAACCACAATTACATTTTGGATCCCCTGGACTGAACATCAATTAAGAGTCAGTGTCCAAAAGTTCCTGAATGGTCTGACCATTTCCTTTTTCCCAATGTATAGTTAATCTGGTAAAAGGCCATAGGTCTCTTTGGGGAAAGATGGGAGAAAGAGTAACAGTAGAAAATTTTGGTTCTCTACCATGATCCTTCCTCAAGGGGATCTAGCCTCTTTTTCAATCAAGGGGTTCTGGGTCTGTAAACTGGCTCACGTCTGGAAACTGGTTGAGGGACCTTGATTCCCTGCTGTTATGACTTATGGCAGACTTTGGTACATTTGTCCTGGAATTTTTGTGCTTATATAAATCAAATAAGAATTTGGTGGGTTTCCTGTCTATTTTACTTCTGGGAACACCATGATTCATCAGCCAATATCATAAATCTGCATGAGTCAGACCATTCTGTTCATTGCTTCTCTCTGGAGAAATATGGTGAAAGTCCAGTTTGAAGAACTGAAGGCCAATATCCCAGGTGAGAGTAGATGTGCTTTTCTCAAGAAGAACCATGTGTGCATTTACACAGATTTCTCCTTCTTTTTATTCAGGTCCTGCACCTAATCAGAACAGTGCTGCCCACATTCAGGGCAGAACTTCCCCATCCATCTGCCATTGCATAAGCAAATCAGCTCATCAACACACCCAAAGTCACATAATCTTAGGTGTTTCATAATCCAGTCAAGTTGACAATCCAGATTAACCATCACACCCCCCCCAAGTGTATGATTAGTACAAATCCTTGCTGTTAACTTTGAATCTTTTTATTTATTTATTCATTTATTTTTGTGGTACTAGGGATTGAACTGAGGGACTTTCTACCTCGCAGCTATATCCCCAGCCCTTCTTTTTAAACATATTTTACTTTGAAACAGAGTCTCACTAAGTTAGTGAGTGCTGGCCTTGAACCTGCAATCCTTCTGTTTCAGCCTCCCAGGTACCGGGATTACAAGCATGCACCACTGTGTCTGGCACATTAAATTATATTTATCACTTATTTTAAACTTCTGTCAGAGTGAATCTTGAGTTTGTGCATCTATCTATAAGGTATTTTACTTTAAAGGATCACAATATAAATTTGATCTACTGTTTATATCATAAACTACTTATACTCAACTACCTAGAAATTTAGTAATCCCAAGAGATTTCAGTGGAAACTCAATTTTCCTGCATGATTTCATATTTCATGACACCAACTTATAAATAAAAGTAATTGTTGCAATGTGCTTTCGAATTTCTTGACATGCTTTCTATACTCATATGCTTCTTTCTCTGTAATATTATATGTGTAATACATTAGGCATTTCAAAACATGTTGGAATGTAAGCATTTTTCAGTTTCTAATTTAATTTGAGCTACAAATGAGTCCTATTTGTTTTCAGGGTTGGTTTTATTTCATTAAGTCAGGATTACTAGTTTTATAATTACATGTGGAAATAAATAGCCTTTTCACAGGCTGATAAAAAAGCACATTCAAGTTTATTCCAAATTTATTTGGAGGGCAGAAAGAAAATCTCTCACTCAACTCTTCCATATGAAATTAATTTTCTTTTTTCAATGCACTAAAATGCTGTTTTGAATTCCTCCAAGTGAGTCAAAATCATAAACAATTTTAAAGAGTAAACAAGAAAAATCAGTGCACATACGGCATTTAAATAGAGATTTGAATATGAGGGGAAAAAGTCTTGTTTATAATGCTTCTGCACATTAGAATAGTTCTTCAAATAAATAATCTAAAGGGAGAAATAGACTGTCCAAATTTAAAATGAACTTGTACATTTTCAATAAATAAAACGTCTTCCTGAAAGATAAAAATCTATTTCTAATTTGAATATAAAATAAAGCTCAAAGAAGAAGAGAGAAAAACAAATTACAAACAACAACAAAATTATTCCCCACCCCTTGCAATAATAAAACTAGGACTTTCTAAGAGCTATGATTTAGTTCTATTTAACTAATAATGATAGCTGATATTCATTTAATACTTACTATGCACACATAACAATGCTGTGTACCTTATTTGCACTATTTCATGAATCCTCAAGTAACCCTATCCTTCATGATAATGGCATTGTTTTATTTTAGCCAGGGATAAATTAACATACAACTTAAACCATCAAAACAACTTAATTTTACATTAAAATTGAAATCAGTATATTTGCTTCATGTTCATCAGAATTTACATGGGTAATATTAGACTGTCCATGAGCAGATTATTCATGATTTGGTGAGTCTTTATAGTGGACACTATGGGGCAACACCCAGTTCCTTCATCTAGGACCTTAGCATTAATTCATTTCCTCAATTGCTGGGCATGTAGACTGCTCACAATATACATAAGGAAGAGAAAGCAAACAGGTTTCCACTATCTTCTATTCAGTTCTCTCAGCATCCATATGAGAATACTCTGCCTTGCTGTGTGTTACCATAAATGAGCTTTATTTCTATGAAAGCCAATTTCTTGAATTATACAGTAAATCCCATCATCTCTCCCCAACCAAGAAGATTGATTCATTTTTTCACTTTCTATATGATTATTCCCATCACAATGCAAAGAAGTCTCTGTTCTTAAAATAAGTAATCAAACAAACCTCTTACTGCCTTGCCAGCTACTGATATATTCCTGTGTTTCACCTTGCAGCAAAAGTCTCTGAACTAGTTGTCTCTGTGTTCATTCTTTTTCACTGTTTCTGCTTCTGCTCCTATCAAATTCAGTCCAGTAAGTATCGCCCCTTGCTACTTCACAAAACTCTTCTCCAATTTACTAAATTCAATGATCCATCCTCTATCCTCATCTGAATATTTACTTATAAATGATATTTGATATAGCTTTCCAATCCCTCTGGTATAATCTTTCTGTCCCTGTGTCAGGATACCTTATTCTTTTAATTTTCTTCCTTCTTTATTGGTCCTCCTTCTCTTCCTCTTTCTTTGTTACTACCCATCTTCTAATGTAATCAAGGTTCAGTATCTGGTTCTTATACCCTCCCTCGTTCTATAAATATGTGCAAAGTTATCAAATACATATCTCTGTACCTGATCATTCGTGAACTCTAGATGTCTACATAATCTTTCCATTTAGATGCCCCACACATATCTCAAATTGCTTTTAAGATGAATGACTAAGCATTAAATAAAAATTATCCATCTCAACTTCCCTTTGAAATGAAAGAAAATGCAAAATCCTGACCTATCACATCTGCCCCACCTATTGCCTTCGCCATCTTACCTGATAGCAAGCTCATCCTTCCAGTTGCTCAAGTTATAGTATTGGAGGATGTGGGGTCGCACTCTTTTTCTCACAAAAATAACTAATTTGTTAGGAAAACCTGTCGGCTCTGTCTTCAACTTATGTACATATAGTCTAGCCCCTAATGATTTCTCTGGCCTCTTCTCCACTCTCCTCCTACTCCTCGTGGCTTCTGTGTAGCAACTCGAGCACAGTAGCACTCACCACCCCTAGCCTTTGTGCCCACTATTCTTTTTACCTGAAGAGTCTTCTCTCCCACCTCCATGGCTAACATCCTCATCTCCTTCTAGTGTTTGTTTAAATGAGGTCCGCTTATTTCAAATTGCAACCCCTCTTCTTGACATTCTCCAAATTCCTTACTCTACCTTTTTTACATTTCTTACTACTTTGGAAACAATAATTTATTATTTGTTATTTTATTATTTATTGCATGTGGCTGCTACTAGAACATAAACTTCAAGAGGACAGGGAACCGTTTCTGTTTTGCTCAGTGTAGTATACCAAGTGTCTAGAACAGTGCCTGGCACGTGGTAAGCATGTAGGAATATTTGTTGAATGAGTACAATGCATGGATAATTATTTTGGTGCCTGGGACATTGTAAATGCTTAGTAAGGGTTAGCTACATTTGCAATTTCCACACTTCCTCCTCCTCCCGACGCTTACCATGTTATGTTTTTACTTTACACTTCTGTACATTCCTGCTTATTACTGGCTTTGTTGACACCTACGACACCTACATGCCTTTGCCATCAGGCTGATTTAAGCATTTGATTTAAGAACTTTCAAGATCTTTCATTCTCATCTTCAATTTTCAAAATCGGAGGACACACAGTTGTTTATTGGGGATTAAGGATCATATCCGATAACTTCTAGTTCCAGAAATCGTCTTTAAATTCTTAATGATATTGCCTCTCTCGAATTTGAAATAACCATTTTACATTTTTAGGGGGGATCAGCAATGGAAGCATTTAGGCAGAGAGCAAAAGTCATAAAACTAAAGTGTAGTGTGACATATATTCATCAGGTACCTTTTACTGACACAGATACCATATTAAAAAAATCAATAGGGCAAGGAATGTTTTATTTTTTCCAGTTAATGTCATTCCAGGGTTAATGGATCTGATTTCCTGATAAAGTAAAACACAAAAAATAAATAGACAAAGCAATACACCTTAAATGTTAACCTTTAGTTTAAAAAAGATTGTTAAAAGTGAACGTTGTGGTTCCTATCAGGGACTTGGAGCAACTATAACAGAATTTCTAAAAGTCAAATGGAACATTATTCAGGGAAAAATTTAAAGGATGTTTTATACTGCTATATTATGCTAGTAAGATAATTTTCAAATAATTGACAATGTATAGAATATGCCAACTTACTATTCTTCCCCAGTCTAATGTTATATTATCATATTTAACTGTCCTAGTACTGTAATTACTTTGAAGGATTGAGCCATTAGACCTGTCTCTTCTATGACATTCTTTAAAATGAAAAGTATAGACAATCTCATTTTCTTTTTGCTCAACATTTCAGAAGCAAGAGGATGGTGCACACACTGTCTTGTTCCTTCTTTTATTTTGTTTCATTTGCTTTTGCAATTAATTTCTAAATCATTCATGGGCTGAGTCAACATATGTCCTTGGGGGATGTTCTACGCACTCAAAATCATAACTGAATGCTAAAATTTTAGTAGACAATTAAAAGGTATGATGGCTAAATTATACAAAATAATATAAAGGCAGTTTAAATCTACATACAACAGTCACTTGCAGGAAGTGCACATTAGGCTTTGGCTATGTTATAGAAATCTTTGGAATAAGGTGAATATCCTTTTGTGTCAGGGTATGACTGAGTCTCAATTGGGACTTTGATCTTAATCTCACTGTTATAATGAAGTAGAGATAATTTCTAATCTCGATTATCACAGATTATTATGGGTCAACTCTTTAGTTAAACTCTCTTCTAAATTTTTTTCTCATCATCTAATGATAATTGAAGATGAACCTGAAACAAAAATTCACAATTCCCCCCACATTTGACTCAAAACCCCAGGTGGCTGATTACAAGATGGCACTGAATCCTGCTTACGAATGCACTTTTCAGACTATTAACCACAACCAATCCACAAGCAGCAAGTCCTTCTCTTTATGGACTGTACTCCTATTTCCAAAATTTCCCAATTTTGCATTATCCTGCCCCTACATCTACATCTACATCTACAGCTGATGTAGATTCGACTTAAACAATTTGTGTTTTCCTTCCTTAGTTTTTCCTGATAAGAACGTTCCAGGTTCTTAGATACAGTGGACATGTCGCCAGCTGCTAAGGAGTCTTGCTGCTGGTGGTTGTAGAGTTTGTCCCAGGACCTGGTCATTTCCCGGCTAGCATCTGTAATGGCTCTATAAATTCTTTTATTTCAGAGATCCCTCAGTCTCAAGAATTTTGGCTTAACAGTTCTGAATGGGTGTTATCCTATAGAGTAGCCACTATCCACACATGGCTATTGAGCATTTTAAATGTATAGAGAGCCTGAGAAACATAATTTTAAATTTCATTTAACTTTATTTTATATTTAAATTGGAATAGCCCCATGTGGGAATTCTGTTCTCAATTACATCATGTAAAGAGGGTAGAAATTGTCACTCTTATCTTGAAAACAATGTGAAAACTGGACAACTTGAAATCAGTGACTTTTTTAATGGTATTTAGTCTCCAACCCAAGGCTTCATGAATGCCAAGCAAGCATTCACCCTACAACGTAGGTAAATCCTCAGCCTCAATGACGTTTCTTGACACATCAGAAAACTAAGATCCTGGGCAAATTACTGCCCTGATACCTAGAGACAAATAAATCTTGAGAATTTCAGGCAAGATCTCTGTACCTTGAAAAGAAGCTGCTAGAGCCATTGCTGGTAGAAATATTTAAATATCAACTTTCAAGACTTGGTGGAGCTGACTGTGGCAGGAGAGTAAGAAACCTGTGAGTTGCAGTCTTATGAGACTCTTGAGTTTTACCTTCAAAAATCCTACAACATTCTCACAATAAAGAGTCATAATCACTGTCTGATTCTGGCTGGGGAAGGAGAAAATAATCATTGTGAAATATACCTTTAGCAACCTCTATAACAAAAGCATCCTCTTTAAGGGAAAAGCTTTTGCCAGAGCCTTATCTGACATAGAACAAGGGCATTCTCCAATACCAACACCTTTTAGCTTCTTTAAATGATCTAAGAAGAAATAAAAAAAAGCTGTAAAAATCAAAACCCAAAGACTTAACTCATTAGAAAACAGATTTAATCATACTTTCCCACCATGTATATCTTAATCATACATCAACAAGACTCCAGTATTAAAGCAGTGAATTATAGCTGAAAGAGCTCCAGAATGCAGGCTCTACCTACAGAGATTCATAGTGAAGCATAAAGGAAGCAGTGGAAACAAAACAAGGAGAGTAGCTAGTGTGAATTCTCTGGCACATACAGCTATTACAACCATTAAACATAGTCAACTTCCTAGCCAGATAAAATCACATAATAAGTGCCTATTTACTTCAGTTTCTATTAGTTGATATCCCCTTTCTGTCTTTAAACAACAACAACAACAACAACAATAAACAACAACAACAAAAATTATAAATCACAAGTTATTCTAGAAGACAATAAAAAACACATTCTGAAGAGGAAAAGCATACATCAGAACTAGACTTAAATATGACATTGAGTTTTGAATTATCAGAGAATTTAAAATAATAATGACTAATACGCTGAGATCTATAGAGAAATATATAATGCACAATAACAAATGAGAAATTAAAGCTGAAAATGGAAGCTATAAGAAAGATCAAGATAAAATGGTAAAAATATAAACCACCATAACAGAAATGAAAAATGCCTTAGATGGGCTCACCAGTACACTAGATATTGATAAGAAAAGAATCAGTGGGTTTGTAGATAAGTCAATGGAAATTTCTCAAATTGAAATACAACAAGAAAAAGAATAGAAATATCATAGAACCATAGAATCCAAGAACTTACAACAATCTCAAAAAGAATGATATGCACATTATTGGAACACTAGATGAAGTAAGAAAAAATGAATCAGAATAAATATTTGAAGTAATAAAGTTTGAGACTTGTTAGAAAATGAATGACAGAAACCAAACTACAGATTCAGGAAGTTAAGAAAATCATCAAGTAAGATAAATACCAGAAAAAATTAAATCCAGGAATATCATTCTTAAACTACAGAGAACCAAAGATATAGAGAAATATCTTGAACGAAGCCAGATGCTGCAAAATTGTCTACAAAAATCCTACATTAAACATAAAGGCTCAATTTGAAAGTAAAGGGATGGAGAAAGACACAGCATGCCTTCAGTAATTGAGAGGAGGCTGGCATAGCTATCTTAATTTCTAAC
The DNA here is from genome assembly GCA_004027185.1 of Glis glis. Lineage (NCBI taxonomy): Eukaryota > Metazoa > Chordata > Mammalia > Rodentia > Gliridae > Glis > Glis glis. The sequence continues at coordinate 32,386 of PVJS01004937.1, read as the reverse complement.
AGGTCATACTTCAGAATAAGAAAAAAATTATCAGGGATATGACAGATATTATATAATGAAATGGGAGTTGATTATCAAAGAAGTTAAATAACAGTCAGTACATATACACCTAAAAGTTGAGTGTCAAAATATATGAGGCAGTAATTGTTACAACTGCAGGGAGAAATAGAAAAATTCATGTTTGCAATTAAGAGACTTTAATACCCCTACTTCAGTAATTGACAGACCAAGCAGGTAAGAAATTTGTAAAGATGTAATTGACCTGAATGGCAACATAAATAAGCACCAGTGGCTAGTGTCTTCTGTATTGCACAGTGTGGACCTAGTTACTTGATACTCAAAATATAGTCTTTAGAACTGCAGCATTGTTTTCCTTTGTAACTGGTTAGAAATCCAGAATCTCAGTCCATATTTCAGACCTACTGAATCCAAATTTCTATATTTAGCAAAACACCCAGTTGATTTCTAGGCATATTAAAGATTGAAAGCATTGTGCAGATCAGCAGAAAACCTAAACCTTCTCCAGGATTAGACAACTCTTGCTACTTTTTAACCCCAATCATTAGCCCTGCCTAATGTTAAATATCATCAGATCACCTCTAGAGATAGGAAATAATGACAATATGGTGGTATTGGTATCCTCTGGAAGCTGAAAGAGAAGCAATGCTTCGGTACTTCTAAGGAAAGTCATCTTCCCAAGGCCCTACACCTACCTTCCACCAAACACCAGCTGTAGCTGTGCCTACAGCAGATTATACACAAAGTTTATATATCATCTGCCATTCATAGCTGCAGGTTCCACATCTGTGGATTCAACCAACTGGGATAGAAATATATAGAAAAAATATTGTGTTGGCACTGACCATGTATAAACTTCTTTTTCTTGTTATTGTTCCTTAAATGGCATGTATAACAACTATTTACATAGCATTTACATTATCTCAAATATTATAAATCATCTTAACTTGATTTAAAGTATAAGGAAATGTACATAGGTTATAAGCAAATACTGTTCCATTTTATGTAAGGAACTGGAACACCTATGGATTTTGGTATCTGAGATATAGTACCAGATCCAATTTCCCACGAATGCCTAGGGATGATTATATTCTTCATGCTCAAACAATGAAGTTTCACATGTGGTAGTGCCTGTCATATATAGAGAGTGTATCTTCTGAATACTTTCATATATTCTGAGTGACACCAGAGTCAGAGAAGAGACTCTGGGTGTTGGCGAGTAAAAAAAAAAAAAAAAACAAAACAACACTTTATAAGAGATTATTCACATAATCAGTAAATTTTGAACAGTGGATGGCCCATAATACAGCACCATAGCAATGATCAATTTCCCAAATAAAAAGTAACTAGTCCTGACTAAAATGCCAAGGCTTTCAGTGAGAAGAATCAGGAGAGAATAGAGTCATAAAAATGTGGGATTTCACCTTTGATAATAGATGCAACTACAGAAAAGAATAGACAGCGCACACTCTGTACAAAAGAGCTGGAAAGAGGCATGAGGAAATTTGAAAAGTTTTACTGTAGAGCAAACTGCCCTGATGACCCCAGCAAACACCCACAGGAGAACTGCAGACTCTTAGATGTAAAGTTCTACAACATCTAAAGGGTCATGAAAATATTTGTTGAAATAATCAGGCTGAATCCTGTTAGTTGACTTGCCTCAGAGATCATCACTGCTTTCAATAAGGGTCATGCTGAAGGCCACTCTCATGACCCATCCCAGGCTGGATGTGCCACGGTAATGCAGCCCCAGAGTCTGTCCCCATTGTGTCCCCTACCCCTGACCCCCTTGCTGGTGCCTGTACATGCAGCAGAACCCAGCCACTCTCCAGCAATGCTATAGCTTCTGAATTTTCTCCCAGCTGAACAAATCGAAAGGTACTCTGATCTTTGACATATTGTCACAACTTCTGCTGAAGATTTTAATAAGCAAGAAATGTTGACTAGACCATGAGCCTGTTCTGGTAGGTCTTGATGACTTTTACATCTGCTAAGAAATCATCAGCAAATCCTGATGGATACAACAGAATTATTTTAGGGTTTCTTGGACAAAATTCATTTCTGAGTAATACCCCTGAATAGTAGCATAATGCTAACGAATACAATCAGGAAAACATCTTGCAGCATCCCACTGTAGCAAAGATTTGTGAATCAATTGTAAGCATAAATAGAAGAACTAGTTGACTCTTTAACACGATAATACTGCTGTTTGCCATTAAAGAAAACATTTATTGAGAGAAAACATTTCATCACTCTGAATTTTTGGCATACCTTACCTGAGGTGTAGTAGATAACAAGCAAACACTTTGAAAGATAAAAGCAGTGTTTTGTAACTGGTATTGCCAGTGATTTGTTCCCCAAATAAAATATTCTGTCAATAGAATTCTCTTATTTCAGTTTGGCAAGGCGGGTTATGCGCAGGATTTAACTCCTTTGCTGTATCCACTGAGGAGCATGCCCTGGGGAAGGAGGAAGCAGGACTAGTACTTTGTTGTATTTCACTATCTTGCTGTGTTACTTAATTATTCAGCCTGTGGATCTGGATGTTACTGAGAATACAGAGTGTTAATACAAAAGAGATTTAATGAGAAAAGTAACTCATTATGGAGACAACATACATAAATTTAGAACTTTAAAGTTACAATCTTCAAAGGCTGCTTGTACCTGGGATTCTGTTTAAAGTCAAGTATTAGAAAATGCCTGGAGAATCTTGTGATCTTTTAGGAGGTCAAAAGAATTGTCACTTTTATGTTTAAAAAATGGAAAAAACAGATGAAAAGATATAGAATTTTAACAATTGGATTATATGAAAATGAACCCAATGGGCACTCTAGAACTGAAAATATACCATCTGAAATTAACCACTCAGTTGAGGTGTATAAGAGCAGAATTTTTAGAGAAGTGTTTGGGGAAGGAAGTTAAAATCCAGCAGCATGGATTCTTAGAACCGCGAATGACCACCCTTCACATCCCATGACCAAAGGCATGGTGATATGGGTGTCATTTCCAAGAGATATCTGGCATTTATGTGTTACTGACACTGAAGTTATAGGGACTGCTTTAAAAAAATTCATACAATACATTTTATTGAACAGAAAATATGAAGTCATTCTATGGCTAAAATTGTGAAGCTGAATTCTAGACCCGTAAATATTTGTGTGGTCCATGAGTACTTATGTTCACATTTGTTCAGGCATCTCTAAAATTGAAACTATGTACCATTTTTTTTCCAAAGTTACTAAATCTAATCTGTCTATATCTTCATCTGTCTATCTATTTATCTATCTATCTATCTATCTATCTATCATCTATCTAATTTATCATCTATCTATCAAAGGCTACTATATCAAAATATGGTAAACTGGGTGACTTATAAACAATAATCATTTATTTCTCAAAGTTCTGAAGGCTGGGAAGTCCAAGATCAAGGACATAGCAAATTCTGGTGAGGGCTTATTTCATCTGGAAGGTGGCTTTTAGCTGTGTCCACTCATCAGGAAGAGGCAATTCAATCTCTTTGTCCTCATAAGGGCACGAATCCCATTCCTGAGCACTCTGCCCTCATGAGCTAATCACCCCTAAAGGTTCCCACCTCTTAATACTATCACATTCAAGATTAGGGTTCAACCTATGAATTTTAGGATGACATAAATATTCAGATCACAGAAAATCTCTAGCTATAAAGCCTTTTCCTTAAGCTTGGTCAAGCGCTAATTATTGTTTATTCTCATGGTGCTACAAAATTAAACAAATCCAGATTTTCCTTACTGAGCAATATATCCGTCATAATCTACCCTATACATAGGGTACCATATGTATGCACCATACATAGAGGTTACCCTGTGATTATAATTTGCTTTTTCATAATTATTGTTTAGGAACCAAATATTCATTCTTTTTTGTTATATTCTCATTATCTCTCTCTCTCTGTCTTACACACACACACACACATACACACACACACACACACATTCACACATCAGCACCTTCTCATTATTATATTTCTACTACATTAAGTAAATTGTACATAACAAAGAGAAACATTCAAACATGGTCATTTTGTTATGGAAAAGGGTTATAATTTAAATCAAAATGCAATTGTAAATAAATCTATATTTGTATGCTTCCATGCTATTAAATACAAAGTCCCTTTACATACAATGAAACCCTAGCTATCTATAATGTTAAAATTGCAAAAAATAATTAGTATCTATTATTAACGTCTTTTCCACAATGTTTGACTTGGAATAATTCGGTGAATCAGCTTTGACAATTTTTATCACTAAATATAGCTATACAATAAAAAATGCCTTGAAAATTTATAACCTTTTAGTTTTTAAAAAGCTGTGCAGCTGCATTGACTAGTTATTTTACTGGCTTGACCCCAGTGACTATTGCATAAGTCATATAAACAAAGTCTTTGTTCTTCAACTATAAACACAATCAGCGGTGGGAATTAAAGCTATTTATTCTGTAAACCCAGACAAGATAAATGTGCTGTATTTCTTCAGCACAAATAACTAGTTGCTGAAAGGACTGGGCAATACAGAACTTTATTCAAAATTCTTTCATCCCCGTCTTTCCCCCAACTCTTCATTAAAGCCACAATTTTATCATTGACACAGATTTCAGAATTTCCAATCTTAATTCAATATGCCAAACATTAAATTGGCATCTACACAATTTTAAGCTTTGATCCATCTTTTAGGTTGGTAACATAGGTCATGGCAGTATTTTTGAGATATCAATCAGGAAGTCTGTACAAGCAAAAGTCTAAAACAACCTTTTATCTCTATGAGTAAGAGGCGTCCTGATGTTTCTAACCTTCTCTGATTTTATCTGATGTTCATCCTAATTAAATGTTTGTCTTTTAAAAATTATATGATGTGTGTGTGTGTGTGTGTGTGTGTGTGTAGAACAGTTAAACTTCCATTTTTACAGTGCTTACTGTTTCAATATCATATCTAAACAGTAGAGAAAATCCTTCTCTGAAGCCTGTCCATTATGATACAATGATCGAAGGCCATGACAGTCTCACCCTGTTTTGAAAATACATATCAGAAATGGAGTCAGTAAGAGTGTGTCCACAGTTAATTAATTAATTTATTTAGAAAAATGATACATTCATATGAAATACAAAGTTTGGATAAAAAGCACTGTGAAAATTATGATAACTACTAATTACATTTTCTTCATAGCAGCAGATGGCGAAAGTACTATTTAAAGTCATCATTGTTGAAATTAGATATAATTATTTTTTCTAATAATGTTTGTTCTGTTAATGATATTTAATGACTGGACATTATAATTAATACAAATGAAATGCTAGAGTTAGAAAAATAAACAGCTATTAAAATCATATTTGTTATAAATATATTTCTTTCATTTGCACCATCTCATTATGTAAAAATCTACATTTTTCTAATAAGACTGACTTTCTTTAAAGAAAAGATGTAGTAGATTTGAAGAAAAGTGATCTTTGAATTATCAACAGAAGAATGAAAGGCACGGTTGCCTGATATTATTATGTTATTCATTCAAATTAAAATTGCAGGACTGAGTAATTCTCACTACAAAGTAGATTCATGTCCTGCTTTGGAAAACATTTATATAAAAGACTATATAAGATTCTGAAGTCATTATTGTAATTAACTTTATGGCCCTCATTGGAATTTCTGGGGTTTAAATTTTTAAATTCTGCTTTTGTTTTTGCTCGATTTAATATGTCATTACTTTTAAATACCATTTTTTTTCTAAAATAAATTGGAACTTTATAACAAACACAAATCCCTCAATATCTTGGAGCACTGTTACTCTGAGTCAGTGTACATTCCCTAAGAAATTGTATTTGGCATTTTTTCTAAAGAAAAACAAAATACATTCAGCAAAATAGTTAGATTATGAAAAGATCCAAGCATCTTTACATTTTACCTTATGTAATTTTTATTTAACATATTCTGAGGAGCTCAAGGCCCCACTCTGTGATATTTTCAGTGATTTTAATAATAAACTTCTGAGAAATAGTAGATAGAAAAACTGTCACATCTATTTGATAAATATAAGAGAAAATGAAGATAGAGGTGTTAGTCATATTATATAGAATCAAAGAACATATAACAGAAATCCCAGAGGAAACAAGATTGTTTAGTCTTTTTAGCCAGTCATATTTCTTAATGTTTTTCTCTAGGGCTAGGCAATAGCTGACTCAAATCCTTTGGGGACAAAATTCTACTCAAAAGCTTTGCCTTTTATTTCTTTCTCTTTTCTCTAACAAAGAAGCAAACCAACTTTAATGGGAACAGAGGGGAAAATGAATATTTCAAACTAACATTTCCTGGCCATTATTTTATTTAATGGCAACATATTTCAGTTCTTTAGATACAGGCAGTCATAATTTACACATTTGAGACTCAAATCTCAGCACACATTTAAAAGGAGATATTTTGCTTATATTTTATGTGAACTGAGTTTATGATGGAACAAAATGAAAAGAGATAGGGATGTCCACATGGCCCCAGAGGGAAAAGGTGAACTAATAAACAACAAAAAAAAAAAATACTAGAAAAAGATCAGTGTGATAAGCGTGCTGGCTTACAGATCTGATTCTCAAAGTGTCTGCAGATCGGGAAAAAAGTTATCAATCCTAGAATAGTATAGAAATTTAAATACTTTATTGTTGTATTATGTAATCCGTTGGCGATAAGAAATACAGTAAGCATGCCTAGTATGAGAAGTATCTCTTGAACATGCTAGCAAAATAAGTGTTTCCTCCTGTGAAATCAGTTTTCCTCATCGTAAACACAAAACCCTAAATTAAAAGGCTGGAAGAGGTAGCTTGGTTTTTGTTGCCTCTGAAAGGAAACAGCTATACAACAGAATATAACCAGCTACAGGAGAAAGTCCTAGACCAGATATAGTCAGAATGCACCTAACAAAGGTGCATTAAGAAATGAAACTAGAAGCCGGGCGTGGTGGCACACACTTGTAATCCCAGTACTTTGGGAGGCGGAGACCGGAGGATCTGGGTTCGCGGCCAGTCTCAGCTGTCTCTTTCTCTCTCTCTCTCTCTCTCTCTCTCTCTCTTTCTCTCCCTGTCTCTCTCTCTCTCTCTCTCTCTACTTAGTGAGGCCTCCACAACTTCGTGAGACCCGGTTTCAAAATAAAGTATAAAAAATAGGGCCGGGGGTGTAGCGCGGAGGTAGAACGCCCCGGGTTCAATCCCCTGTACCGCAAAAAAAAAAAAAAAAAAGAAATGAAACTAGAAATTAATTGCTTTAATGATCAGATATTTAGTGGTACAAAAAGCAAATAATTAATTTTCTAGGGCTGTGCTTCAGTCAGCTTTTTGTCACTGTGACCAAAATACCTGACAAAAAAAACTTGGAACAAAAAAGGCTTATGTGGCTCATGGTTCCAGAGGTTCAGTCCGTGGTTGGCTGGCTCCAAGGCTGGAACATCATGGTGGCAGGGCGTGGAGAAGGAAAGCTGCATGTTTCGTGGCAGCCAGGATGGAGAGAGAGAGAGAGAGAGAGAGAGAGAGAGAGAGAGAGAACGACGTAGTCCTCAAGGCCACCCTTCAGTGACCATCCCCCAAGGCATGCCGCCTCCCCTTTGAACCTTGCCGCTTTGGGACCATACTTTCAACATTGGACATGTTTTCAACAATGAGCTTTTAAGGGGATATTATAGTTATATACCATAATGCTATGCCATAATAACATATCACAGACTATGTAGATTAAACAATAGAAATTTATTTTCTCACAGTTCTAGAGGCTGGCAGTCAAAGGTCAGGCTGTAGGCAGAGTTTGGTTCCTCTGAGGCCTCTGTTCTGGGCCTGCACATGGTTGTCCTTTTTCTACCTTTACATGTGGTTATTCCTTTGTGCACTCCTATCCCTGGTGTCTCTTCCTTTTCTTACAAGGACATTACAAATCATTAGATTAGGGTCTCATTTTAACCTGGTCATCTCTTTAAAGACCTTCTCTCCAAATATGGTTACATATTGGAGTTTGGGACTTTAACATATGAGTGGGGCTGGGGGAGATACAATTCAACCTATAACACCCTCTGCTCTTCAAAAATAAAAAAGAACTTTTAAAATAAATCATTTGAGTCTAAATCTTTTTCCCCTTCTAACTCCCAATTAGTAAATTTCTAGATTTTAAAGAATATGATTTTAAATCTTTATAGGCATGCTAAAGGCATTTTATTTTTAATAAAGGGCAGATGCTTTTGGGAAGTGAACCTTAACTGCAAAAGAATTGAGAGATCCTTTGCTCTGTTGATTGTGGGTCATTTTTCTTTACAATAGAATCTTTTGTGATTTAAGAAAGAGCCTATTAAAATAAGAAAGTGTGGGTAATAACAGGGATTGTTATAACCCCATCCTTAAGCACTGGATCCCTCCCTAATTGCATAGCAGCAGCACTTTGGGAATGGTCCCCACCTTATGAAAGAATTTCTTTAAAACCTAATCCAGTGACTACTCTGTCTACCAATCTGCATATAGAGGAAGGTTACAGTTATATTGATTAGTTCAAAAGTGCACCTGTGAAATAATTTGGTTCAAGCGGGATGAAGTCCAAATTTTTTTTTAATTTTTGGGAAAAGTGTACCTCTCTTTTTACTAAATCTAAGATAATCTCTTCCCCTCTCCTGCCCCATAATTGCTGTAGCCATTTGCAACCATAAGAAAAGTTTCGACAGAGAATCAAGCTTTTCATGGAATGAAAAGAGCCATTCGAATTATAAAAGAAATTGAATAACACTTGACCAGACCATATTCAAAGCCCACCACCAACCTCTGGACTCTTAAATTATATGAATTAATACATTTATTTTTCTTTGAGTTTAAGATCTGCATTTATGTGATTTACAACCAAAACTATGTGTACTAATACACCTTGTAGTTTCCATTTAACAAGTATTAAGTAACTAAGCATTAACAGTGGATCAGTATTGTGGGACATTGATGTTGCTACTCTGTGTCCTTGTATTTCTTTCAACTTTGTTAATACCCAACTCTGAGAAGCATGATGAGTATTATTAAAGAGTTACTATAAAACACTTTGAGCTCTGATTTAGAGAGTAACATAAAGTGTCATCATCATTATATGGAAGCAAATATTGTGTCAAGCTAGATTAATCATTGGATTGAAAGCATGTATTCTACTCTCTGCCCTCACTTGCATTGAAAACTAGTGCTGAAATGAGGTTAATGTGTTAGTAATATAAGTCTGATAAACCGAGCACAAAAGACAAATATAGCACCTCCCCCTCCTGCTGAATTAAGAATTTAATCATTTCTTTTTCACATTGAGACTGGCTGCTGGCAAAAGAAATGTTTTGGAAAGGGGCAGGAAATTAAAATGCAAATGGTATATTGAAATAAAGACATTTTATTTTTTAAATGACAGCAGTGATCCTGGTATTTATAATTGAAAACCATAAAGAAATTGAAGAAATTAGATTCAAGACATGGCAATAGTGAGAGCCCTCAAGAGGTAGGTAGTATTTTTCATATTCCCATTTAACAAGTTGCTGCTTTTGTCTTGTTGCAGTGAAGAGTCTGAGATATAATGGCCATTATCATGATGGAAAGAACTTTCTAGCTGAAGCCACATGACTACATTTTCTTAGCTAAATTTAGTCTGAATTCTCAGGACATTTCTCAATTTCATGTTTAGGAAGACACTTAGAAAGTATTCACAACTTTTTATCTTATTGTTTATGCATAAGGAATATCACACACTTGGAAAAATGATACTACATAAGTTTTTCCAGTATACCCAAATATAGATGAATACAAGGCATTAAAAGCCTAACATCCTTTTTGTGATTTCAAGAAAAAAAGGTCATGTATAAATAAAGCAGCATCCTCTGAGAGAGCAGAGTACATCTAGAATGAGATGAAAGGAATCAAGTCCAAGATGGTCTAGTTCAATGCTCTTAAAAATTGTTCACATGTATTTTATTACAGAATTTAGATTTTTAGAAATGTATCCTGCCAACTACCTCGAAGAGTAAAATGCTTTTCTAAGTACCCCTGTTTCAAGTCCCATTAGTAGATAAAAAGGATGGGCTTGTTTTAAAGCATTCCACTTCTTTCTCTGTTAAGAAATGCCTTCTCTATTACATCTAAAGATTCTGTGTCTATTTAGTGGACTACATTTACATTTCTACAGTTTTCCCAGAAGATTCCCAGATTCAGTTCACCTACCCTCAGTGAATCAAAGTTCAGATTTCACTCACCCATGCATGTGGGAATAACAACACATTTTATACTATGTTTTTTCAGGTTTTGCTTTGAATGCATATGCATTTTTAGCAACTTTCTTCTGAAAGGCAATAATTCTTCATTTATAACTCTATCAACTGAATGGTCAGTAATATTAAATTCCCATTCTTGGCAGAATATTAAAGCATGCTAAGTCAAATGGCAAATCATCACCTAAAATGACTGTATATAGTGAATCAGTGTGCTATGACCTTAAGTAGATAGGCACTTAAATAAGTCCTAATGTAGTCCCTTCATCTTAAATGGCAGTAGTTAGAGAGTGGATTGCTTAAGAAGGCCATGTTATGAAGAGTATAATTATTCAAGAATTATTCAAGCCCCACTCCGTTGATCCATTTATTCAAGAAATACTTATTGAATAGCTGCTGTGAACCAGGAGCTAGGCTCCAAAAGATGAACAAAACAAACATCACTTCCCAGACTTGGTCCAGTGGGAGAGATGAGAGGGGAGAGTGTGCTTAGAAGCCAGCGTGGTGCCAGATGCCTGTAGAAGAGGCATTGTTGTGTAAGTCTAGGTCATTATTCAAACCTGAACCTCAAGGATTAAGTCTGGGCTGAATTTATAGACTTGGATCACCAGGATGTAAAGTGGTTAATAGGTAAAACTATGGCAGAGGATGAGAGGATCCATTTGAAGAACCAATGACCAAGGACAGAATCCTGAGCAGCACTAGAGTTTAAATGAGAGGCTCCTTTCCTGTGGTTTCTCAAAATGTAATGCAGATCTCTCCTTATGTAAAGATGGGAATGGAGGTTGTTTTAAGAGAAGAAGCAGACTCTCTCTGGAGATTTGAAATGGTTCCAAAGCTCACAGTTTTTTTTTATTATTATTATTATGTAACTTTTATGTTGGAAGGTGGTTTCCTGTAGAAAGAGAAAGGATAAAATATTCCTTAGGTCCAAAATATGCTAGTTGGAACTCAAAGCTCATGAGAGATGAGGATATTGAATCTGCATATAAAAAAAACTCTGCTCATAGCTTTGTGTCTCTTGTGAATCTAGGGGAGTTTTACTCTGAATAACTTGGGCGAATGATTCTTCCCAAGTGAACTAGCATATGGATGTACTCTGAGGTAATTTACAGTGTCTTGGAGCAAGCAGGAATACAGAGATGATGTCTCTATCTGATAAAATCTTTAAGGAAGGTTGGTGTCCTTAAAGTATTCTGCACTTGGTCTGATAACAGGCAAACAATTTCACTTCATCTTAGGCAGCAGAGACAAGAAAGGCAAGTACAGTTCCTTCTACTCTCTGACAGATTTTCTTTTCTCTCTGTTAAAATGAGATTATCTCCTTCAGACATTGCAATATATTTTGGAAGAAAAAATTTCTATTATACATAATTATGAGGGCCTGGCTCATGGGATGAGGCTCATCTTGCAGTAGAAGTTACCCTGAGGACAGCAACACTATCAAGTTTAATCAAAGCATTTAAGCCTTAAGCAAGGGCTCTCCTCACTTTCCTATAGAGTCTAAATTTAACATTTATTTTAGCCTTCAAATTGACATTATGGTAAAACATTATATTGCCCTTATCAGATCTGCTAACTCTGGAAATCATATTTCCAAAATATCAATTAGCTGTCAATATCAATTATTTGCTGTCTCCAAATCTAAATTATGGAATTGTGCTTTTCCATTCTATAGTCACACTGATAAAAGATAATTAGAAGGCTCTTATCAGTGGCTCGGCTCAAATTTCAAGACGAATTAAGTAACTGGCTATTATAAAACTTTAGAACCTAAAAGAGGAACAAAGTGGGAGTGTTGTTTTAACTCAACCCCCAATCTTAGGGAATTACATGTGTCTTTTACCATAATTAGCTGTACCAGGCCCGCTCGACACAATTCACATATAGGAAGGTTTTAACTTTTTAGAGATCTCCGTTCTCTGGAAAGAGGCAGGCAGTCTTCACATTGTGTGTGGCAGGTGGATTGCAGGCTGACTTTCGGTGGCATGTGTGTTGGCTGTTACTGCTATAACTCTAGGGAGCTGTTGAGCCAGCATCACCTCCTTCAAATCCATCCCACACAAGGCTGCCAGAATACATCTCCTGAAGGACAGCTCTCGTCTGTTGTCCCCCTTCTTAAACACGCCTGGTAATGAAAGTCCACGTGAGGCCTCCAAAGCTGCCTGCCGCCCACTGCACACTGCTCTTTCACACGCCAGAGGCTCCACTAAAACCAAGTCCTCTTTTCAGTACTTGCATCAGGTCTCCCTTGCCCCCTGCTTTTTCTGCACATTGCTCACTATAGTTGCAATGTCGGGTCCATCATTCTCTCTTTTAATTTCCATATTTAAAATTACAGGTGTGAGTTACAGGTCTGATTACAGGTCCATTCTGCGTATATGCCACATTTTCTTTAGCCATTCATCTGTTGATTGACAGCCATAAAGAGCATTATGTCATTTGCAGGACAATGGATGGACCTAGAGAATATTACACTAAGTGAAATCAGCGAGTCTCACAAAGTCAAGGGTTGTACATTTCCTCTCATCTGTGGAAGCAAGAGAGAAAAATAGGAACCAAGAGGGACTTCGGGTAAATGAGAGAGACCAGTAGAATAGTGGAAGGGGATTGAGGGAGGGAGGTGGGGAAGTAAAAACAGAGGACTGAGGAAGGAAACAGTTCAAATAATGTTATATCCATATACAGAGATCACTACCAATCTCACTAACTTGTACAGGGAGGGAGGAGGTTGGAGCTGTGTGGGAAGGGGAGGGAGAGACACCAAGTGCTCTGTGAATATATGTTTGTATCACTTGGAACCTAATTATGATGTGTAATTGCAATGCACCAATAAAATGCACAGGTCTATCAAAAATGCTGCTTCCTTTACAATTACTCACTCCTTCTTCTGAATTCTTATGGTGCTTTATATGAAAGACTCCAATTTACACCTTATGTATGTATTTATTTATTTATTTTTGTATTGCGATTCTTGGATCTGTCATATCCCTCCTATGAGCACTAAGGTCCAGCTGGGCAGAGTTTATTTACCTTCTGGTCTAGAAAACAATATAATTATCGAAAAATCAGGCAAAGAAATGCTTTCTTTTTGGTATAAATCATACCTGTATATTTTTTCTAGAAATATCCTTATTTCTATAAGGTTTATTCTTACCTCTGCTGATAATTATGAATAATTGAGTTTTGCTTGATGTTGGTAATATACACTTGATTGGAGGCAATCAAACTTCTTTAGAAGGGTTATACTGAGAAAATATTTGTTTCAAGTATTAAAATGTTTACTCATTTTGTGTTAAAAGGCACAGCATAATGAATTTTAAATTAACACTTTTACTTTATCCCCAAAATGTTCCACTGTAATTCCCAACAGAGACATTTTGTTGCTGTTGTTGTTGTTGGTCTTAATCTCAGCTCCATGTCATCTAAATTAGTAGCCATGCTGATCATTAAAAAAATGTTCTCTGGTGATAGAAGAATTAAATTTAATTTAATAAAAATGCACAGAGTACTGGCTCTAAGATGATGTCATAAAATTATGTAATTAAAGCAGCCTATTGTTTCAAGTAGTTTCAAGCAGCCTATTGTTTCAAGTGTTTAAGAAGGGGGACAACAGACGAGAGCTGTCCTTCAGGAGATGTATTCTGGCAGCCTTGTGTGGGATGGATTTGAAGGAGGTGATGCTGGCTCAACAGCTCCCTAGAGTTATAGCAGCCTATTGTTTCAAGTTCAGTCACATCAGAGAAGTTAAAAAACACTTTGTTGAGATTTGGGTGCATGGGTAGGCTTAGAATGGATGATACATTTGTTTAGATTTTCACTTATTTATACTACTATAGTAGTTATATACATTTTTCTTATTTTATTATTTTTCAACCCTATTACAAAATATATGCCTATAGCAATTTATACCTAGGGCAACACAAAATTATTACAACTGCAAATTCTCAAAGGCCACTCCAGACTTTGGGATCTTAAAAAGTTTTCCTAGGATTAATGTGAGTATCAAAAAGCCCAGGCATGGATAGCCTTCATAGCACAGCTTAACCCAGTCTATCATGTACTTTTTACTAAAGCAAAACTGTAAAATTTGGAAAGGCCAGCAGTCTGCATCTGTTTTGATGCACCACATGGTACTTGTTCATTTTAATTATCTGCCTTAATAGAGGACCTTGTTTGGTAATTATTTATTTATGTTTTCATTGTTTGCTTTTGCTGATGGTTGTTGACCAGCTTCTATCCTCCAAATTCTCCAGAGCTAGAGCTCTTAGAATCAAATAATTTTGGAAATATAAGGAACTTTGGTGATCTATCTAGCCCTAATTTCCCATTCTCTATAAAGCACCTGTAACCTTGAATGGTTAAGTACTCAAGGTCATTTAGTCACTTACTATAACTGGAACCTAGATATTTATATTCCCAGGTTAGTGATTAATCAACTCAAATAAAATGAAAATAATTATCAGTTTTGTCAGCTATTTAGTGCATTGAAATGTTTAATAATGAAGGGCTGGCCTTCATTTAATTGCGCATGGGCTGCCCAGCTATTTTTTTCAACATATATATTTTTAATAAGGGTTTCTCTTTGTAGTTCTCTATAAAACTAATTTTCCCTTCAGTACACTTTATCCCATGTTCAGTGATTCTTTTTCCTTTATCTCTGCCATGGAACCATATCAAATGTACTTTTTTTTCCTAAAAGATAAACTATATTTCAGTCCCTGAGCATCTTTCATCTAGCAAGGCTGTGCTATCTTCAAAGAACTCCTGCGGATTAGTTATGCAAGCCTCAGCCCATCCTGGCTAGCCATCACCAAGTGATACTTCAGCAATTTGTATGAGATGATTGCTAACTAACCCCCTGGGATCTCCATCATTTCCATTAGCATGGTTAGGAAGGGAGAGTTAAGAAATCTTTAGTCCAGATGATACTAGTGCGATGTTCGTACTGTTTCTGGATATATGACAAGTGTGTACATTTGTCCTTAAGTTTAAGGTCAAACTTTCCCAAAGCTTGAAGCTTTGTTTTTCTCAGGAGAATCACAATAGCTTTAGCATTTTTATCTTCCACAATTACTCATCATTTTTTTTTCTTAAACTTTAGTATAAGCATGAAAAGTATATACACTTGTGCAAGTTGAAAGAAAAGGTTTTGCTACTCCAATATTGGATTTCAAAAGAGGGGAGAGTTGCTTTCTCTTGTAAGTGAGAAGGTAATTGTGTTTGCACTGATTGCTACTCTTTGGCCTATGAATTCTTTGCTCTACTTAATTTCTAGAAGAGAAGCATTTGCTTGTAAGATATTTTATATCTCATTAGGAAATAATAAGGGAGCTAAAACAAGTTTGATTAAATTACAGCTATTCAAAGATAGAAAATTTTCAGCTCCAAATTTAGTGTTGTACGACTGGACTTGTCAATTAGTAGTAATAAGACCATGGTTAGAGCAGACCCATGAGCATAGTTAGCTGGTTCCTGGATGAGTCCTTTGAAATAAATTTAAAATTTGTTTTCCATTTCATAATAAAACACAACTTCCAACAAATAGTAATGCTGTCTTATGATAATGTAGGAAAGAACAAGAAGGTACATAAAAATGAAATTACCCTTTGGCTTTTTTTTTTGTGACAAAGTGACATCCCAGAATTAATTCATTTCTCTGTAAATGTAATTTGAAAGGAGGAAAAGCAATGAATACTTATCATATGCATGAATATATATTTTTAAACTAGCACCAAATTAGCCAATTATCAGGAAACATGCGTATTTAAACTGGATTATAATGATATAATCCCTTGTGTTTTCTTTTGCAAATTTGTTATATCTATGTTTAAATTAGAGCCATGTTCTAGATTTGGTTTGTGCAAGGTAATCAGCATCATCAATGAATACTTGCCAGTGTGGATTTGGAATTAAATAATAGAGTAATAAATATAAACAAGAAAGGAAATTGGAGTTGTCTTGAAAATTATGATTTATTTAAAACATATGTGTAAACCTCTATAACAGGTATGGAGTTAGGTGACTTAGGAAATTACACAAAGATGCATGGTTCAGAGTACCCTCTGGCATTTAAAAGCCCACATCTAATGAACTAGGGCAGATCATTTCTCTTCTGCTCAAAACTAGCCAGTAGGAGTCGAAATCCTTACTGTGATAACCTGATCTACAACCAGCCCCCCCCCACTTCCCACCTCTGCTACCCCTTTGGTTTACAGCATAAACACCGGCTTTCTCACTGTTGCTCCAATACGCTAGGCACATGCCAGTCTCAGAGCCTTTGCACATCTTCCTAAAGGCTTTCTTCTGATAGGCTTCTTCACTTCATTCAAATTTTCACTCAAAAGTTTCCTTAGCAAGGCCTTCTTCGATGCTGTTTCTAAAATTAAAAGCCACTCCACATTTCATATTCATCTTATCTATCATTTAGTACTATCCAGCATATTATGTATTGTACTTACTTATCTTTCAACCTTGCCCATTTCCTAGTGGAATGCAAGATCCTCAGTGATACGAAGTTTTTTCCCTCCCTTTTCTGGTATGTCCCCCTGCTGGAAACATTGCCCGTCACACAGGAGGTCCTCAGTAAATCTTTGTCTAATGCATGTTGATAAAGACATTACATAGTATCGGCATCAGGTGAATGTGGTCTTTAAGTTATGGGACTCGACATATCTGTGTTTTGGGATGGCTTTCAGCAAGTGGGATTCTTTCAGTCTGTTTTATTTTCTGCAAAATGGGCTTATGTAATTAATAAACTACCTTCTCTTGCCCATAAATGCTGATTTTTACAGTGGTATTTCTTTAGAATTTTTTCATTTGAAAGACAAACTAATAATATATCTATTCATTTCTGAGAGTAATTATGAAAATGTATCTTCAATTGTTATGAATAATTCCACTTTAAAAATATGCAATGTTTGATAATAGATCTTAAATATGAAATTAATTTCTTCTTTTCTTTTCTAATTAGCCTCCTCCTATTTGGAGTCTTAATAGCTGAAATAACATAGATTCATCATGTTTTTAATCAAATTAGCAAGCAGATTTCCTCCTTTATTACCCTTCCATAAAAATCTATTTAGCATAAAATAAGAATGCTGTAGCATTTCCAGGCAATATTTGATTATGTACAGACTTAAATGCTTCCAATTCTAACCAATTGTTGGAGGGTGCATCTAATTATATCTTCACTTCTAATTCAGCAATCTGTGTTTCCAGTCGTTTCAATCTGGCATATCACTCTTTTCTCCTATCAGCAGAAAAAAAAGATATAATAGCCCTGCATAGCATTGATCAAGTAATTTTCCCAAATGAATAACTGGTGTTCTTTATGGGCAACACTGAAAGCTGCAAGCAAATACCATCATTTGCCCAACTAATAGGGAACAAAATCACCAGAAAGAAAAAGAATTTAGAAGCTAAGTTTCTACAAAAGCAAGTCACAGCTGCTATAATAAACAGGTTCCCATTGCTGCAGGTGTGTGCATGTTCATGTGTAGCTGAAAGCCTCATGCTGAGAAAACATATCCAGGTGGGAGAGTACTGAACCAGAGAAAGGTAAACAGTAGACCCAGTGTGGAGAGAAAGAGCTGCACAGTTCACTTTATCAGGAAAGACTCACCTTTATCCTTGCTGAGTCGGGGCTTGTTGAGTTAGACCCACAGTCAAATTTACCTATATCCAAGTAGTCAAAACAAAGCAGATGGGTGGGGTGCAGAGGGGAGGGCAAATTTGCTTAAATTATTTAAATAATGTCCTTTTCTGTGTCATAAGGCCCTTTCCTAGCTTCTAACAGGGCAATACATTCTAATTTTGAGCAAGGACATGACTAGGCCATCCTGTTTAAAATTTCAAGTCACTCACCAAATTCATATCCTTATATTTTAAAATAAACTTGTTGAATAAATACTGATACTACAGTAGTTACTAATGGACCTGTGCCTAGTACACGTATACTGAGAATATGGTATGCCTGAGAGTTGGTGATTGATACATGGAGAAAGTTAAAAGCAACAACAAAGGAAATAAAAAGGGAGCACAAGGAGGAGAAGGACAGAGAGATAGGAGGGAGAGAGAAGGAAAGAGGAAGGAATGGAAGGAAGCCAAAAAAAGAGGCAGAAAGGAAGGAAGCAAAGGAGGTAGAAAGGAAAGAACTATGTGACTTATCTACTTTAAGAGAGTATCTTCTTATCTATTAATGCATATGTCATTGGGTCCTTAGAGTCTTACACTCTAGCCATACCAAAAGGCTCCTAGTTTTGCAAGCACACTGAGGGGACCCCTGTTTCACTGCCTGGGCTCATATTCCTCCCTCTGTCTGGAATACTGCATTTGAGGAAACAATTCCCAAACCTCCAGACCATTCCCCACCACTCTGTGCTTGATGCCTGCACCGTCCCCTCACCCCTGTTTGCATTTCAATAACTGAAATACATTTGGACAATCTTAACTTATGATCTTTGGGCCAGAAATCATTCGAGGCCATCAGCTACCTTTATGTTCTTGTTTTTCTAGTAGCCAGCACAGTGCCTGGCCTATTGCACACACTCACTGAATGCTTGTGGCATAGATACCTATGGAGGAGTCCCCCCTTCTTTGAATGTTTCTTCCCAAGACATCAAAGAAATAATCACATAGCTGGCATCTGTGAGGGCTTCTTTGCTCTTCAGCACTGTGCAGAGCAGTTACATTCTTCATCATATTATTTCAGCCTCACAGCAAAACTCAGAAGTAAATGGCATTGGTATTCACATTTTCTAGGCAGGGAACTCAAGTATAGAAAAGTAAAGTAATGTTCAATGTTCTGCAAGTACAAAGAATATGGAGAATTAGGTCCGGAGGAGATGCAGTGCCTGAGACCATATTAGCTAGAGTTAAAATGGCCTTGGCTTTATTTCTAGCTGTGACATTGCTGAGTTATGCCATTGAGGCAAAGATCTTTGTCTCAGATAATTTGAGCTGTATAACAAAATATCATAAAATGAGTGGTTTATGAATAAAAAAAATAGATATTTATTTTTCAGAGCTATGGAAGATGAGAGGCCCCCAAATCAGGGACTGGCAGATTAGGCATGTGATGAGGGTCATCTCTCTATGTCCTCACATGATAGAAAGAGGCACAGCAGCTCTGGGGGGCTTCTTTTATAAGGGCACTAATACCATTCATGAGGGTCCTGCCCTCCTGATCTCATCACCTTCCAAGGGCACTACCTTATGCCATCACATTGGTGATTAAGTTTTCAACATGTGAATTTGAGGGGGACACAAGTGTTCAGATTGTAGCAACTCTAAACTTGACTAAGATTCAACTTTTCTTTCTTTCTGAAACACAGATAAGTTATCTGACTCCTAGAAATCACACAGTTAAGAAGCTAACATGATATAATCTATGCAAGATTACTTTTAAAAATCATGTTACTTTTAATTTTGTCATTGTCATAATGAGATGATAATCCTATATATTCTCATTGATAAATATACTCTTTTATGGGGGTAAAAATAATAAGAAAGCTACATTTGCACAATTTATTGTGTTAGAGTGCTAATATGTAAATAATGCTCTGTATACACTGTGTGTGTATTTTAACGAGATTTCTGAAGATGCTGATGTTTCAATAAAATAATGTACCATGATCCCCATGATCTTTCTATTTGCTAGCCCTTCCTCCCTCCCTCCCTCCCTCCCTGCCTCCCTCCCTCCCTTCCTCCCTCCTCCATCTTTCTTTCTTTCTCTCTTTCTTTCTTGGTATGATACTGGGGATTGAACCCAGGGGTATTCTACCTCTGAGCTATACCACCAGTTCTTTTTTTATTTTGAAACAGGGTCTCCCTAGGTTGCTAAGAGTCTTGCTAAGTTGTTGAGGCTGTCATCAAACATGCAATCCTCCTGTCTCACTTTCCCAAGTACTGGGATTACAGGCATCCACACCAGGCCAGGCTTAGCTGTTTCTTTCTGAAATGTTTTCTTAACAACTTGCAATATTGACCCCATAGTAGGTCCTGATACAGAAAAACATGCATTAATTTAGGTATGGTGGGACATACACAAAAGAGAATGAAAAGACAAACAGCCCCTGATCTAGGATAAGATTCATTTAGTTGTGCTATGTTCATTCATGATGGACCTTTACATAGCTCCTAATCTAAGCCTGTCTTGACTCAGGAGATTTTCTTCCCTTTTAGTTCTTTTGATCTTTGGTCTCTCACTCACTTGTGGCCAGATATAGCCAATTTTCTCTCCCATATTATTACCATAGACTCAACACTGATGTATCCCAGCCCTCTTCTGGATATTGCCCTTATTCATAACCAGATTTTGCCTTATATATATTTAAATATTTATTGCCAGAAGGAAGATAATTTCTGTAAGTACAGATAAATCTTGCCTCTAGTATATTTGTTAATATAAGAAGAAACTGCACAGATAAACTTAGGACCTAGAAACTTGCCTTAAGAGTAGAACATTTCAATACGATTCATTCTCTTTGCCATCTTCACACACCTGTTCCATCAGAGAAATTACTAGTTTTTAAAAGGGCTTTATAATTTCTTAGGCAAGTTTACGAGCAAATTAAGTGTGCATACTGTTGACCTCTCCTCTGACACTACCATTAAAATATCCTTTTACAAATACACATATATTGTTTAAATGTGTTTGGACTCATTAATTCCTACAGAGAGCTGTTATGTAAGATGGAGGAGGGATAAGATCAGAATTGGGTGGGGTATATCCATCAGACAAGAAGAGTGGGGTTGTGAATTGTAGCCAAGAAAAGACTTAGCTAAGTCATAGCCAGCAAAATCTCAGCAATGACAGCCAGAATCCGGACAAGTAGTAGTAGTATATCCATGGGTCAGGTCCTAGCAAGGACTGCACTATCACTTTTAAATTTCCAGCAACTTTTCCTATTCCTGGGTTCTCAGCTTGCTATATAATCCTGAGTTCTCTTTGAAAATTGGAATCTTTCTGTTCTTGTTTTTTTCAATATGGGCACTCAATGTTATAATGCTTTCTCTTAAAAAACCTCCTTCAGTGGTGGCATATACCTGCAATCCCAGTACTTTGGAGGCTGAGACGCAAGGATCACAGGTTCAAGACCAGCCTCAGGAACTTAGACTCTCAGCTGCCTAGCAAGACTCTGTTTCAAAGCAAAAATGAAAACAAAAAGGGCTGTGCATGTAGCTCAGAAGTAAAACACCCAAGTTCAAAAAACAAAACAAAACAAAAAAACTCCTTCATAGTGTCAAGAGATTTTGGTAACTTGTATCCCTATTTTCATTTGATTCTAAACATTTAAAAATTTCTCCCCTCATTTCTTCTACAATACTTATTTGAAAGGGTATTGTTCAATATCCATGTATTTATGTAATTCCTCTGGATCTTGTTGTTGACTTCTACTTTCAGCCCATTATGATCTGAAAAAGTGCAAGGAATATATCAATTTTTTGAATTTGCTAATACTTGCTTTGTGATGTAGAATATGGTCTATTTTGAAGAAGGTTCTGTGAGCAGCTGAGAATAATAGTATTCCTTAGGTCTGGAGAGTCTTTACTGATCTTTTATCTGGATGATCTAGCTAATGCTGAGAGAGGTGTGTTGAAGTTTCCCAGTATTATTGTATTGTGAAAATTGGGAGTTACTACTTCCTATCTCCACCATCCCAGCTTACTAGTAAAAAATGTGGTTCTCTGGAAATCTCCTTGGCTTCACCTTGACATTGCTCTGCTGCTCTGTCTTCCTTTCCTCTGAGCAAACCTTTGCTTTTCTGTGCCTTTGGAATTACTTTTCATCTTTTTTCTTCTTTACCATCTACTTTCCTGCTTCCTATGTGTTCTCAATAATCCCTAGATTCTTTGGTATCTGACTCCCAGCTTTTCTCCTTATTCCTGCTCCAAACAAGGACAACCATAGTGTTCACATAACACTCCAATATCATGGCCACCCAATTCCTTAACCGTGCTGACTGTCATCTGTGTGCTCCTTCAATCACTGTGGTGAAACACCATAAAGCGTGGTTCCACTTCTGAATTTCATACTTGAATATCCTACAACTTCTTACACTATCACCTTTTGCAACATCTTGCTTTGATGGCATGTCCTATTGAATTTACCTCAGCTGTAAACTTTCTAGTTCCTTTGCCATCCTAATCCTATCTTATTCCAACCTATTACTTAGATACAAACTCACAGAAACCCTCAACTCCTTTATACCTTTACCTGGGTCAATCCATCTGATTCCTTGTTTCTTGCACTCTGACTCCTGAATACCTACAGAGAACATTTTGAAACCACTTGGCATGGTATCAATACAAATGCTGTCCCCAACTCATGTGGCTCCTCTACAGCCTGACAAGTTCCTAGCCACTCTCTCATCAACTTCTCAAAGAGGCACCTTCTTAACTCTCAGAACTTCCCTAAAACCCCTATGATTTAAACTCCTTTTCATTCTCAGCATAAGAATTTGCTTTCTATTTCAAAGAGAATATAATATCCAAGAGTATTGAGGGAAATCTTTCAATGCTTCATATTTAAACGTATCAAGTTATATACAGGTATTTTCATCATTACTATTTTTCCTTTAGTCACTGTGAAAGATGAATCCCTCTAGACTGCATCCCTTTCTGCTTCTTCAAGAATATGAATTAACCAACCATCTCTTTGCCTGTCTTTCAGTGTTTTTTTCTCTTTACAACACCTTCCCACCTTAAGTATAAAATAAAGGAGGACAAAATAATATTCTCTACCTATGTTTCTGGTACTCATTACCTTGCCACTCCACTCTTCATCAAAGTAAAATTTCTGGAAATAATTGCTTATATTTGCTATTTCTATTTCCATGCTTCCACCTAATCTCTTTATCAGGCTTTTGCTTTACAGTTTCACTAACATTTTACTGGCCATGATCATTAGCAATTGATTCATTATTAAGCCCAATTAATGTTGTTTCATATAGGCATTACTTGGCATTTTCTGTAGCATTGATAAGTTGTTCCTCCTGCTTGGTACTCTCTCCACACTTAGCATCTCTGACCTTGGCCTCTGATGTCTTTCAACCTGTAGAGTTAATTATCTAACACTCATGTGCTGCTATTGTTTGTTGCTCCATTTCAAATTCATATTAATTCCTCTGCATTCATTCCTATGACTTTAACTACCACCTATTTACTAGCATAGATCTGTAGCCTAGGTCTTTTTCTTGAATTCCATGGCTCTATATCCAAATATACACTTACAATCTCTTCCTTGACTGTACCTACATTAAAACAGATTATGTGTTTTATTCTGTCTGCTTTTGATCCTTCCTTTTTACATGCCTGAACTTTGTGTGGTGTCTCAATATCCACTAAGTACCTAAATCATACATTTAATTCATAATTAAATTCTAATCCCCTGACATCCAGCCAATCTTCAAATCCTGATATTCCTCTTTAATACACTTTTATCTGTCTACTAGTTTTCGATAACCACTTTTGCTCAGTTTTTGTTTTGTTTTGATTTCTTAAAAGTTTCCCTAAATAGGTCTCCAATCCACCCTTCACACTGCAACCAAAGAAGTCTTTCTAAAAGGAAATTTGGAAAAGTTTCAAAATTTTCAGTAAGGCATAAAATATCCTTTATAACTTGCATATTGTCAGCTTCTGCAGAATTTCTCCTACTGCTCCCAAAATGTTTTTGGCAGACATCCTTTCTATAACACTTACCAGAATCTTGCATGTGCTAAAGGAAAGAAACTTAGAGGAGACCATGGTAGGCAACATTTCTGAAACTTTATGTGATTATAGAACACTTTTTCTTTTTTATACAAGAGTTGATAATCTCTTATATCTAAAAATATTCACATACTTGAAAAATGATACAATAGCCTATATATTTTGTCTAGATTTCATCATCAAGATTAATATTATAAAAGTATGAAAACCACTAGTCAAAAATACTTTTCAGAAGAAACTGATCAGTAAAGGATAGTTTCCATACTGTGTTATGTATAACTTGTCACAAATATAATACAATTGAGATAATTTTTAAAATCTCATTAATTCTAATCAAAAGAAATGAAAATAGACCCACATGTGTCTAGGTTTAGCAAATAAAATTATATCCTCTATAAAATCTCTTAATTGATGCTTTGTTTTAATTATTCTCTAAATCTAAGGTCAGTATAAGATAAACATTTTTTTTATCATTCGGATGTAATTGCATTTCTGTCAAGATTTTAGGTATGTAATGCATGACATACTTTAGATATTGGAACATAATAATGGAAGAATATGAATAATCTTAGTGGTGCAAGTAGCTTATAAGGCAGGATTCTTGTTGTCTAATATGTGTAATATTAACATCAGACCACTGGTCAAAAGTTTTTTAAACATGGAGATTAAATTGAGATTTGCATTTTCTGCATTGAAAGCAATAAATAAGTAGTTAATTTTTTTCAAAAAGGGTGACATCTCTTTCCTTGGGTCTAATTCTTGTGATACTTTTGTTATAGCTTTTATTTGAATGCTGAAAATTTGGTTGAAGTATTTATGAAACACAATATCTACTTGAAAAGTGGTAATGTGTGCTGCAGAAAAGGTGGGTTTTCTCGATTAGCCAAATTCATTTGTAGACACTTAAAAATGTATGTATAGTGACAAGTGATTTAAGAGACAGAAAAGAAGAGAAAGGACGTCTTAGTAATAAAGTCAACTCAGTCCTGGCTGCTGCCTCCACAGCTTCTGAATTGCTGGCAGACCATACAATGGTATAATTTCAGTCCGTTAACTTTGTCCTCAACTTTGTTGCTAACCATCTGTGCTAACATTTTTTTCTCTCTCCTTTCTACTCCTCCTCCTCTTCCTCTTCTTCCTCCTCTTCTTTTTGCCTGAAGAAGTATCATCTTAAATTTCATTTTCCTTTTAAAATTAAAGTGTTAAAAAGAAAGAACACATAGGTGCCTGCACTTTGTTACTTAAGAATATTCCTTCTAATACTTTCTTTGGAAGCCCTCTTTTCTTTGTCAGCATTTGGATGTATTTCTATGATGCAATAAAGGAAAAATAAAAATTCATAAAAGAAAGAGTAAAGATGAAAACCAAACAAAACTTGCCCCCCCACCTTCACTAAGATTATCCTGACTCATTAAGCTAAAGACCTTTCAAAACCTCTTTATTTAGAGTTGTTTTTCCCAAAAATATAGCAAAACCAGTTCTGTATTAGAAGACCATTGCTGCCCTATTTTTTTTAATCAAGAAAGGGCATGCCTAACTCAAAATTGACTTCTGTGTCTTTTAGTAGCTTATCATTGAAAGAGGCAATGATAACATGAATAAATATGTATAATATTCATCAAAAGAATAAACTGAGAAGACAATCCAGCAGTTCAGCAGATTAGCAGTTGTAAGCAGCATGCAAGATTTCCTCCTTTCAATCATCAGTGGGATGCTCTGTAGATTTACTTAGATTCCAGCTTCAGGCATACCCCTATATGTATTTTTTAAATAAATTCTTAATTTTTTTTCAGAATAGTTTTAGATTTGCAGAAAGTTGCAAAAAGAGTACAGAGAATTTTTGTGTATTCCAAACCCAGTTTCTCTATCATTAACATCTTATATTACTTTGGTTTATTTGTCAAAACTAATGAACCATCATTGATACTTTATTATCCACTAAGCTTCATACTTTATTCAGATTTTCTTAGCTTTTACTTAAAGTCCTCTTTTCTGTTCCGGGTTCCCACTGAGGATATTACATTCGGTTGTCCCTTATGCTCCTCTTTTCTGGTGTTCTCAGTCTTTGTTTTTAATGACCTTTAGGTTACTAACGATTACTTGTCTGATATTTTGTGAAATATTGCTCAATTTGGATTACTGGATTTTATTCTCCTGGTTGGGCTGACATCATGGGTTTCAGAAGGAAGACTCGAGAAGTAAGTTGCCATCTGAATCATATCATACCAAGGATACATGTTCTCAACATGACTTATCAGTGTTGATGCTAACCTTTATCCTCTGGCTAAAGCAGTATTTATCAGGCTTTTCCACTGTAAAGTTCCTCTTTTTCTCCATTTCTATATGGTATTATGTGGGAGGAGATCATTATGTGCAGTTTACACTTAAAGAGCTGGAAGTTATGCTCTTCCTTGAGGGAGGAGAATCTATGTAAACGATTGCAAAGTCTTCTGTTTGGAAATCTGCTTTTCCTCTCTCATTTATTTCTTATTTTATTATAAATAATACATAAATAATAATTTATTCAGATAAGTATTCATTTATGGATTTATTTCATCCATTAGATTATAATATAATTTAGTGAGTTTTTTGGTCAAATTGCTCTATGAAATGTTTCTTAAAACTGGCCATTGGACGATCTTTCATTTGGCGCCTCTTTTTTTCTTGTCATATAGTTCTTTTTAACTTTTATTGTTGGGAAAACTGGTTATTCATATGTAGAAGAATGGAATTAAACCCAAACCTCTCACCCTGCACAAGAGTCAACTCAAGATGGATCAAAGACCTAGAAATTAGACGAAGAACTTTGAAACTACTAGAAGAGGGCATAGGACCGACACTCCAACATATAGGTACTGGTAGAAACTTCCTCAATAAGACCCTGAAAGCTCAGAATTCCTTTCTACTTTGAATGGAAAAGGTATTACTTGGATGTTGAAGAATGAAAAATATTTTAGGATTTGATTTTGTAAATGAATAAAATTGGCTAAAGAAAAGTCTCTTGACAATTTTGAGAGCTACCATGGAAGGCCTAAAGGTCATTGTACTCTCTCAAATAAAAGCATAAATAAAAGGAAGGATTTAGGATTTTTACATAAAAGAAAAATAAAGATTTTTCTTTAAGTCTAAAGAAAAAAGTTGTGTTTCATGGTTTCTATACTTTACAGTGCTTCGTAATATGCCTTGAATTAATAAGTTCCTGATAAATATTTGCTGATCAGTCTCAGATGACCATGAATCTAAGTTTTAACTTTATGCATAGAGAACACAAGAAAAATGTCAAAGGTTTATAAACTCTGTATTAAAGTTTCCATTTTCTCATGTACTATTCTATTTTTAGAATGTAGTGTGTGTGCTGTAAAGATTGAGTCTGTTTTATACATCATGTTAAAAATTTATATTCGTAAGCTATATTAAAAGTCATATTGCATTGGTTATTCATGAAATGTGTTTGAGAATGGCTTTCGGTTTGAGAGTGACATTATAATTACTTCTTTTCTCTTACTGTTTTAAAACCCACAATGCTTTATGCTTCCACACATAGAGCATTGCCACACTTAGGTGATTCTCTATATTTCTTTGGAACAAAATTTGCTCTCATCTGAACATAAGAAGCATCAGGATAACATACAAGTGCTATGGAAATGGTATTCGTAACATCATATCAGTATTTTAGGACCTGCAGATCACTTAATGAATGTTCTGTATTCAAAACCACTACCAATTTTAAATACATTAAAATGTTTATCACAATTAAAATATAAAGATCAAATAACACAATATAAAGATAAAATAAATAAACATAAAATTATTTCATTATTTCAAGAAAATCATGCCTTTTATATCTAATGATGAAAAGGTTAAATGAGTTTCATTTCTTAGTAAAATTAAATCTAAACTTTCAATTATATCTATTGAGATTTGCAACATACCTTCAGAAGCTCTGTTAGATGGTTTTGACTACTGAGGTATTTCTCACTGAATCCTACTTCTTAATATCCATCCAATATTAAGTCAAAATATCATACTCAAAGCTAAAACCTTAAGTGAATAAAATATTAGGAAGTCAAGCTAACTGAATTTATAACTTACTCGGTGATATTTCACTCTGACAACACACTGCTTCATGATCTAATGTATCATATGGATGCTATTTTAAAATTTGTCCAGTGACATCCTGTCATTACATTTCTTAGGCAAGTAGGAGATAAGGGAAATCATCAAGTATTGGAAAAAGTCAATTTATAAGTCATCAGGTCTTTTGCATGATTTTCTTTTGGTCTTGGTCTTGTTAATGGATCTTATTATCTTGATCTCAGAAAAGTCATTTTTCTAGAGATGAATAATTGGTTTAAGCATTTAGATATGGAATATATAACTGAAATATGCTATTTGAGGGTCAATTGAAATCATAGAGATGACTTTATTGGTATTGGGAAGAAATGTCTATTTCCTACTTCCTCATTTCAAAAGCACTTTTCCTTCCTTTCTTTCTGTTTTAAATCATAGTAAGAAGACAATAAGGCCTACCCTCTTAAGTCTTTAAGTGTACAATACAGTACTATTAAATATGACACAGCATTGTATAGCAGAACTGGAGAACTCATTCATCCTATATAAGTGAAACACCATTAAACGTCAAGGACTTATATGTGTTGACACAGAGGACATCCAAGATATGGTAACAGAACAAAAGAAACTTATAAAACTGGTCTCATTTTTAAAAAATCTATTAGCTATAAATAGGCACAGAATATACCTTTAGATCTATACACCAAAATACTGACATTGTTATTTTTGTCTTTTCATATTACTTGCATTTTTATGATAAGCATGTATTAATTTTATAATTGGAAAATAACATTTTAAAATGAATTTTCTACTTGTTCACATCGCTTATCTTTATTTTCTCCTTTCAATTCATCTTAAAACTCATGTGTTTGATAATCTTGTCAATGTCCTGTTTTCTGGGCTTCTCTACTTAGGACTTATAAAAGAAAGTATTTTTAACACATCTGTCTGAGATCATGTTTTAAAATTGCTTCCACTATTAAAATTCTGTAGCAAAACATTAGATGAAACCAGCTCTAGTCTATAGTTAGAAAAGCCATAGGACCCTACAAATAAATGATATCTCTGTGAAGATCAAAAGGCAAAGTTTCTTTTTTACTGGTTTTGAAAATAACATTTAACAACCTATAAGCTGTACAAGTATGCAAAACCAGACAAAATGGAACAAAACAATGGTGGATGCATCTGCAAATTAGTACTTTCTAATCCCTCCAGTAGGTCTGTTGAACCAATTGTTAAGTTACTGAAAATTTATTACATGTGAGGCCTGAAGTGTAACGTATGAAAGATACACCATAATTAAGCTAACTTTCAGGGAGATGTGGGTAGTTTTGTCCTCCTTTTATAGGTTTGGATGTGCAGTCTAGTGTGATAATTAACTTTGTCCAGTGTTCCTCAACCAGCAAGTTAGAGAACTAGAGTTTAAACCCAACATTTATTAACTAAATATTAAAATGTTTTTATTATTAAACAACAACCCATTAATCACTCAGATATTTGCAATGATTTTGGTAGTTTTCTTTTCCTAGGTTTTACTGCATCTTTCTATTCTACTCCTAGCTACTTTCAGTTATTTAAATAAACCACCACAGAAGTACAAAGTATTGTCTTTGGAATGTGGGAAAAGTTTCTCAGCAATTGTTCCTCTAAGCAACTGTTATTGCTTTTTGGCAATGGCATTTAAAGTTTTGACTATGATCCACAGTAAGAAATTTATTTTATGTCATTATCCAGTGAGTGTGCATGCCTGCACAAACATACACACACATATGCTCCATATCTTCCCTAAATATTCAAGATCTTAATAAGAAAAATGCTGTGAACCATACAGAATAGTATTGTGCGTGTGCGTGTGTGTGTGTGTGTGTGTGTGTGTGTATGCACACACACATGCATGTGTATGTGTATTTGCCTTGAATTTAAGGACTGCAAATAGATTTTTGCTCAGGGCAATTATGTTTCATAAAATTTTTAAGAGAGCTGATGGGAATTGATATATGCTTTTCACAGTTTAGCACAAATGCTATTAAAGTGTCACAAGGCACATTATAAAATATTTTCTCATATAAAAAGTGGTGTGTCCAAATCACTAAAACGTATCAAAACAAAATAAAGTAAGTATAAATGACTAGCAAAAGGTGTCTAGCCTAGTATTGACAAGACCCCAAACTGTCATCCCTCCCCGTTCACTACCAGTGCAGGGACAACTTCCAGCTTTATTGGGAAGAAAAACAGTGAAAATAGTTTCCTCTATTATGTAGTTTTTACAGTCTAATTCATCTTTCAGTATTATCCAAACCATGGTCTGGTGGGTAATGCATACGTACACACTAGATTATAAACTGCAGCTGAAACCAGAGAAGGAAGCATTCTTTTCTGGGGCAAAGGAACTGATGTTTTGCTCATTTTCAGCTCATAAAAGCTTGTCAGGAAAGGGGGCATTAGAAATCTAAGTCTTTGCACCTTTTGTTTTTCACTCAGCTGTCTGGAATGATGCCGAGTATTATTTTTTTTTAAAAAAGGGAAAGCATTCTTATAATACATGAAATATTAGCATTTATAGAAAAATATTTAACAAATGACATAAAAAGTCTTTCATATTTGTTCCACAATCACATGATATAAATGTTAGGGTGGGAATACTGCATCATGGTAAATGTGGGGATTCTGTAGGGAGGCTGCAAGGAAATGGAATTGATCAATGGAACCATTTGCCCCTGTTTCATTTCAGATCAAAATCTGGGCAAATCTCTAGTTTCTCTGAGACTTATGAGAAATGGAGACTACAATTCCTTTTTCATAGGAATATTAGTTCTTATAATTTAATAATAGTGATAATTATTACTTATAACCACTTATAATTTTTTGTGGTACCGGGGATTGAACCCAGGGGTGTTCTACTTCCGCGCTACACCCCTGTCCCTATTTTTTATACTTTATTTTGAAACCGGGTCTCACGAAGTTGTGGAGGGCCTCACTAAGTACAGAGAGAGAGAGAGAGAGAGAGAGAGCTGAGGCTGGCCGCGAACCCAGATCCTCCGGTCTCCGCCTCCCAAAGTACTGTGATTACCAGCGTGCGCCACCACGCCCGGCTCATAACCACTTATAATTTTAATAGTAAAAATTAGTTCTTATAATTTACTGACATGTTTGAGGTGATTTAGTACATTTCAGATTACCTCCCCTTTCCTAACTCATCTCCATGGAGTACAGAAATGGTTTTTTGTTTGGGAACAGTCAAGAAATTTTATGTGTAATAGGGTGAAAGGGAGAGATGACTTCTTTGGGTTTCTAGTAATATCTGTAAAGTAATAGGAAATCTTTTTTCCACCTCAGTTTCCTCGGAGGATTTGTGAAAGCACCTCCAGGAGGAACTAGTTAATGAATGTGTGGAAACTGAGACTCCGCAAGGCATCTCCAGTTCACCAAACAATCACCGCTCTCCTCTGAACATCTAGAAGCAGTAGAGTAAGAATAACTATCTTTAAGGAACTTCCTCCTCAGAGACAGAAATTTGGAGAAAATGCCTGGATTCCTCATTATGTTTACATGACTATGATTAAGCTCAACAGTGATTTGAAATAAGGGGGATGTGTGGCATGGGAGAGTGTGCTGTCACTACACTCGTAGTCTCCACATCTTTCCTAGGTGGTGATGGTAGATGCTTCACATACTTATATGGAAAGAGAAAGAAGTTGAAAAGGAGGAAGATTAAGCTGCTTGCTCTTCCAAGTGTCATTTGAATGATGCCAGGTA
Source organism: Glis glis (assembly GCA_004027185.1). Classification (NCBI taxonomy): domain Eukaryota; kingdom Metazoa; phylum Chordata; class Mammalia; order Rodentia; family Gliridae; genus Glis; species Glis glis. The sequence continues at coordinate 559 of PVJS01004937.1, read as the reverse complement.
GCTGAATTTTTGTAAATAGTCATTCAAAATATGTTCTATTCATTTTTTAATTTTTTTCTTTATATAAGTGGTTGATATAAAGTTTAAATAGGAAATAAAGCAGAAGATAGATATAAGTGATTGTATTTTAAAATAAAAGGGAAACCAAAACTCAGAAGGAACAATAATGCTACCAGCTCATGTTTGTTGAAGGTTTGTGCCTTGCACTAATATGTGCCATCTCCTGTAATTCTCAAACCAAGGCAATGGTTGGTACAATCATTGACCCAATTTTAAAAACAGGGATAACTGTCACGCCATACTGAATCATCAGAAAGTCAGAGGGAAAAAAAGTAAATTTTGAAGAATTTCTAAAATAATAGTTCAGAAACAGCTGCATAGTAGTAACCAGTGAGATTGCATTGTCACCGTGAGAAGAAATAATTCCTAGGACTCCCTTTGACACTCAATAAGAGAGATTCAGAATAGGTCAAAAGGACAATGAACACATTTTCTATTCTTTTTTTTTTTTTTTTTTGCGGTACCGGGGATTGAACGCAGGGGCGTTCTACCTCCGCGC
>PVJS01004936.1:0-66578 GCA_004027185.1 Glis glis | reverse complement strand
TGTGTGTGCATCCTCCTCTTCGGCAAGCCTGTGTCCCTCTGGGCTCAGAGCTGCCAGTGCTGCTCACCCCTCTGTCTGAGCCCCAGCCCAGCCCCTTCTGCCCAGCTGCCAGTTGGAACTCCCTCCTGGGGGTCCCACAGGCATCTGAGCCCCAACATGCCCAATGCCAGACCTCTCTCTGGGGAGGGGATAGAAATACTCTGTTCTGTGCTCAGGCACGTGGATAGCCATTTTGTGTGCACAAAGAGCGCAGAGGCAGTACCCAGAAAAAACCTGTCGCCGGGCATGGTGGCGTACACCTGTAATCCAAGTATTTGGGAGGCCAAGACAGGAGCATCACAGGTTTGAGACCAGCCTCAGCAACTTAGTGACACCCTGTTTCAAAATAAAACTAAAATAGGGCTGGGGGTGTAGTTCAGAGGTAGAACGCCCCTGGGTTCAATCTCTAGCGCCACAAAAAACAAAACACCAAAACAACAACAACCACAACAACCAAACCCGCTTGTTACCAAGGGAGTGTGTGACAAAGACTTTTGGCCAAAGGATTTAGCTTTTTCTCCCTAATTGTGATTAAACTGTAGAGAATTCAATTTTATATCTTGCTTTTTAATTTTTAATTTAATATTATATTGCAGAGTGACCTGGCAAATGTGGACATGCAGAACCCCTGGATTCTTTTTATTTTTTTCCAGTACTGGGGATCCAACCCAGGGCCTCATGCATGCTAGGCAAGTACCCTACCTGACTGGATTCTTTCTTTTTGGTACAAGAATTGAACCCAGGGGCATTTCATCTCTGAACTACACCCCCAGCTGTTTTTAAAAATGTTTCATTTTGAAACAGGGTCTTGTTAAGTTGCTGAGGGTCTCACTAAGTTGTGGAGGCTGGCCTCACACCTGTAATCCTCCTGTCTCAGCCTCCCAAGTACTGGGATTACAGGCGTGTGCCACTGTGCCTGGCTCTCTCTCTCTCTCATCTTCCTTCCTTTCTTCTTTCTTTTCTTTAAGTGGTACTGGAGATTGGATCTAGGGATGTTTTACCTCTGAGCTACACCCCCCAACCCTATGTTTTAATTTTATATTGAAACAGCGTCTCGCTAATGTACCGCATGCCAGCCTCAAACCGCAAACCTGTCTCAGCCTCCCAAGTACTGGGATCACAGCTGTGTGACACTGTACCTCGTCCCCCAGCTTCTATCTGATATGCTCCTGGCTTTGTACAGATAGAAGCGGTGGACAGGCGTGGGAGCTTGCTACTACACCACACAGAAGTCAGTCCACTGAGGCTGTGCTCGGGCCAGAGTCCACGGAGCAAGGACGTTCACAATTCAGTGAATGTATCCGTCTTGACAGCTGCTTAGGAAGCTGAGGGGGACCCAGGTCTCCATCTTTCTGGATGCTCTGACACATTACCCAGGGCAAATGTGACCTGGCTGACCTCTGAGTCAGAAAACACAGGATTCAGGCTGAGGGAGCTGGTTCTCAGGGCACAGACCACAGGTGCAACTGGTCTCCCTGTCCCATCCCTGCACGGCCAGGACCCCTTCCCTGAGTGGACTAACGCCAACTCAAAACACCACCCGTCCCACCAACGAAAAACTTCCGCCAGTGCCTAACTGACAACCCCCCGAGTTCATCAACGGAAGCCTGACCGGCAGGCGCCATCTTGGACAGCACCCCGAACAAGGCAGCTGCAGCCCTCAGAGTGAGGACCGAAACGGAGAAGCACGATTACAGCACACGTCTGCCCCCACTGCCTGGGACTTTCCATTTCAGCATGAAGTTCCTACGTTCTGGAAAACCCCCCAGTCCTGGGCAAACCAGGCCCATTGAGGCTGAAGTTTTTTAATAACATTTAGGCAGTTCCTTCTTTCCTTCATTTTTTTTTTCTCTTGGTAGTGGAGATTGAACCCAGGGGTATTCTACCTCTGAGCTATGCCCCCATAAAATTAAAATTATTAATTTTAATAATAATTAAAAGCCCCCCTTTTAACTATTATTATTTTGAAACAGGGTCTCGCTAAGTTGCTGAGGCTGGCCTCCAACTTTTGATTCTCCTGTCTCAGCCTCCCAAGCACTAACATTACAGGCATAGAACACCTCACCCAGCTAGTAATATCTTTCTTCATGGGAAACATATATCCTCTTGTCTTAAATGGAGATTTTCCTCCACTGGCCACAAAGTGCAAAACAATGCAAGAGTTTATAAGAAGATTTATAAGGATGGCTTTACATCTACCTGTGGTCATTATCTCCATCATCCTACAATGTCAAGTCTGCAGCTGAGCTTGAAAAGGGGCTTTAAGAAGTCCCCGTGGAGCTGGGTGTGGTGGCGCTCACTTGTAATCCCAGTACTTGGGAGGCTGAGACCTGAGGATCTGGGTTCGCGGCCAACCTCAGCTACTTAGTAAGCCCCCTCAGCTACTTAGTAAGCCCCTCTGCAACTTAGTGAGACCCTGTTTCAAAATAAAGAATAAAAAACAGGGCTGGGGAGGTAGCTCGGAGGTAGAATGCCCCTGGGTTCAATCCCTGGTACCACAAAAAAAAAAAAAAAGGAAGGCCCCATGGCTGTGCTGCTGACTCCCAGGACACAGGACATGGGAAGCAGCTCTGGGGCTTCAGAAGAGGCCTGGCCCAAGGCTCAAGGCTCCCGGGTCCCTGCCACCTGCAGCAGGCATGTCCCAGCTTGCCCTGACACTGGGCTCTCCAGTCCCACTTCCCCTTGCCAGGCTGTGCTGGCCTTGGGAAAGTCCCCTGTCTGCGACTGTCCTCCTACAGCTGTCTGAGCAGCAGCCCAACCCCCTTCTTGCCTCAGTCCTGGGGGGGATGGCCTGAGGGTGGTTTGACCTCCTTGCCCACCCCCTTCTATCTCAGGCCCTCCCTAAACCTTATCTGTGGATCACGGCATCCCAGGCAGGCTTGTCCGGAGGGCCCTGCTCTCTGTCTCGGGTGCTGGGACTCCATTTCCTGCCGGCAGGACCTTTGCTTGGAGGCCCCCTGATCTGCAGCGACCTCCCAGGGCCCCACCTTCTTCCTGGTTCGGCACCAGAATGGGAGGGCCCAGGCTGGTCTAGCTGCCTCGGGCTCAGACCCACCTACTCTCCTTCCCTCTGTCCCCCGGCTTGGCAGAGCCGGGACCTGTGAAGGGGACAGGCCCCTCCGTGCAGCAAGACCTCGAGGATGGCCAAGGGAAAGAGAAAGTAACTGAGGCACCGGAAGGGAGGAGGGTGTGGGTGGGAGGGCGCAGGCCGACGCCCCTCGCTGGAGGATGGGCTGGGGAGCCCACCAGGCCACTGTTGCCTGGCAGTTCATGTCATTCAGTTTCCCAGTGGGACTCTGGACATGATGCAAAGAGGAGGCTGGAGGTCAGGGCGCAGGGCGCATTTCCAGCCACAGAGAAGGCTCGTGGCTTCTGAAGAAGAATCATGGCTCTGATGTCTCAGAGGAGGTCTCCCGCACAGAGAGGCTCAGACACTCTCTAGAGTCACCCAGAAGCAAAGGGCAGCGCAGGAGAGCTGGCCAGGCCGGCCAGCGGCTGCTTCCTCCCCCACAGCCCCCAATGGGTGGCTTCCAGTCCCTCAGGGTTCCCAGGAAGGGAGCGGGGGAGGTGGCACAAAGGGAGAACACTGGCTGCCCTTGCCTCTGAGGGCCTCCCAGGTCTGGGATTCAAGGACCTGGACTTCAAGCCTGCATTCCAGAAGCTATGCCAACCAAGGAGCCTGAGATTAAAACCAAACCGAGTGCTCTGTGAAAGGCGAATCCTCAGAGGGAGGCCTGGAGCCACCCTGTCACCTCCCGGTCTAGATTTCATGCAAACAGTCCCAGGGAGTCCCCTCCACGGCTGCCCCCACCCTTCTCGTGCTCCATCCTGCTCCCAGGCCCTGAGACCACAGGAGCTTGGGCAAGCTTAGAGCTAAGACCCTGTTTCAAAATAAAAAATAAATAGGGCTGGGGGTGTAGCTCAGAAGTAAAGCACCTGGGTTCAATTTCCAGTACCACAAAAAAAAAAAAACACAAATCAAACCAAAACAAAAAACCACACAGCTGCTGTTCACCCTTCGACTTCCTGCCGCTCTGCTCTGCTGGTGGGGCGGCCGCCGTACCTCGTGAATCGGTGCCATAGATAATTCTTACTAATGCTCTCTCTGTTAGCCATGTTTGATTTCTCTCCTGAACCACCTAAAGGATCCACTGAGCTGGTGACAGGGTCACAGTCCATGGAAGATTCCAGAATGAGCCGGGCCCTTCCAGGAAGAGAGATCAGATCTGCGCGCTTGGGTGGTTGTCAAAGTCAGACCGCCTAGACGTCCCCCGGACTGAGGAGCAGGAAGGATGGAAAAGAAGGTGGGCCCTCTGCCTGCCCGAGACCTTAAAGGCCTTGGCAGATTCGCCTCAGACGAATATCAACATGACTTGCCCGCCCTTAAACTCGACAAACTATTACGGCCTTTCCCATCCAGCCCCTGGGACAAGTCGTATCTTCGATCGCAGCCAGTTACCCTCTTGTAAGATTAACTTCCTGGAAGAGAAGCAGACTAGCTGGCCCGGCTACTGCTTGGCCCAGAAACTAGAAGAGTCCATGGCTGGGTCTTGTCCTACCCCAGGTGTGTGTGTGTGCGTGTGTGCGTGTGTGCGTGCGTGCGTGCGTGCGTGTGTGTGTGTGTATACATATGTGTACATATGTATATACTGGGGATCGAACCCAGGGGCGTTCTACCTCCGAGGTATATCCCCAGCCCAATTTTTTATTCTTTATTTTGAAACAGGGTCTCACTAAGTTGCCGAGGGCCTAAGTAGCTGAGGCTGGCCGCGAACCCGGATCCTCCTGTCTCAGCCTCCCAAGTACTGGGATTACAAGCGTGCACCACCACGCCCGGCTCCCACCCTCCCATTCTTAATCAACCACAGAGACCAGGTACATACAGATGGCAATAAGGTATGTCCAAGGCTCTTCCACAAGGAAGAAATTCCTAAAGAAATTTACCATACTCATGATCAGTGGAAAAATACCAGCCCCAGCCTGCCTCAGCTGCTTCCTTTGTTGGGGACCAGCCTGAATGTCCTCTCAATCAGTGCTCTTTCCTTCTCAAAGTGAAGCCCAATTAAAGCCTTGCCTGTGTTCATGCTCTTCACCAGTTTTTTGTTTCGTTTTTTTTTTTTTTTTTCGGTACTGGGGGTTGAACCCAGGGGCATTCTAACCTCCAAGCTACACCCCAGCCGTGTTTTTTATTCTTTATTTTGAAACAAGGTCTCACTAAGTTGCGGAGGGCCTCACTAAGTAGCTGAGGCTGGCTGCGAACCCGGATCTTCCGGTCTCAGCCTCCCAAGTACTGGGATTGCAAGAGTGGGCCACCACACCCAGCTTTTATCGTCACTGGGTTAGAAGCTCCAGTATCATCGTGATGGGAGGAAGCAGCTTGGGGGCTCCAGGGCTGGGGCAAGGAGGATGCTGGAGGTGGAGGAAGGACACTCTGACGGAGAGGGCTGTGGGAAAGCAGGGAGGAGGGGGAGATGGTGGGAGTGGGAGCTGGAGAGCAGGAGGCCAGGCACCAAGGGGACCAGGTCCTCCCGAGGAAAGACCTGAGCAGGATGGCAGGAGGGAGGGGACAGAAGCCCCTTACCTGAGAATCTGCTCCAGTCGACCGGAGTGGATTGAGTAATTCCTAGACAGGTCCTTCCAAGGCTTGAATGGCCTTCCGTTGTTCTGCACAAACATTTCCCAACAGTATTCAAATTCTGAGAGCAGAGGGGAGAAGGTAGTCAGAGCCAGCAGGCCTCCTCCCGACCCTTCCAGCCTGGCCACTGTGCTCAGCACTGCCTGCCCTGGGGTGCCCTCGATCGCCATCCCTCCCGCAGCCCTGACCCCCACCTCTCACCTTGGAAGGACATGGCCTCCACCTGGGCTCCTGCAGCACACAGCCTTTGAAGCCCCTCTTGGTACTGGGGGCACCAGAAGTAGTAGAGGCGGGAGGCGAAGATGGTCAGGCTCACGTTAGGGTGAGCGGCCAGGAATGCAGCCACCTCCTCTGCACAGTTGAAGCAGGGACTCCAGGATATGTACCAGGTGACCTGGTAGTGCCCTCGCGGGAACAGCAGCAGGTGGCTGTGGAACCAGTAGAGGAAGCACAGTTCTGAGTGGCGGCGCTTCTGGCCGTAGCCCTGGGAGAAATGGAGGAGGCGGGAGAAACTCGTGGCGGGAGGAGCAGGCGGCATGGAGGGGGATGAGGGATCAGGCAGGGCCCGAGGCTTGGCATTCATGGGGCATCCCTTCTCTCCATCCTCCCCATCCTCCTTTTTTAATTTAGTCCTCCCCCCACACACATCTATGAATTCTAGTCTCCCGTTCCCCCGGCATCACCGCAGAATCCTGAGCCCCTGCTCCGCCTGGCTTGCTGGGGTCGGCTGGCCCCCCTGCCTGCTGTCTGCTGGGGACTGCAGAGCTGCACTGTCCCGCTGGACAGTCACTGGCCACAGGTGCCCACCAAGCACCTGAAACGTGGGTCATCTGACTCGAGACTGAGGTGCATGCAAAATACACAGCTCATGTCAACGAGAAGCAAACTATCTCATGAAAAATTTTATATTGATTATATGTTGAAATAACGTGGTAGCCGGGCGTGGTGGCGCACGCTTGTAATCCCAGTACTTGGGAGGCTGAGACAGAAGAATCGCAGTTTCGCAGCCAGCCTCAGCTACTCAGTGAGGCCCTCCGCAACTTAGTGAGACCTGGTTTCAAAATAAAGTATAAAAATAGGGCCAGGGGTGTAGCGCGGAGGTAGAACGCCCCTGGGTTCAATCCCCGGTACCACAAAAAAAAAGAAAAAAAAATAGAAGCAGAAATGTGCTCGGGGGTTCCCGTACTGAACCGCTGTGTCGGTTCATGTCGGACACCCAGGCTTAAGCTTGCTTGAATAAAGGCTTTTCTGCTGTTGCATACGGACTCGGCTCCTTGGTGGTCTCTTCAGGACAAAGGATCTGGGCATAACAAACCCAGGAACATTCTATGTCTGAGGTACACCCCTAGCTCTTTTTATTTTTCATTTTGAAACAGGGTCTCACTAAGTTGCTGAGGGTCGCACTAAATTACTGAGGATGGCCTCTAACCTGGGATCTTCCTGTCTCAGCCTCCCAAGTACTGGGGTTATAGGTTTGTGCCACCACACCCGGCTTAGAAAAATTTAAATGACAGATAGGACTCCTATTTTGCTCTATCAGGTAGCACTGCTATAGAACAAGTCTGCCCCCCTACAAGGGGTTCCCCGTCTCCAAAATATCTGGAAAAGTTTGTGGCATCTGGGTGTGGAGAGGTCAGGTGTGTGGTAGGACCTTTGTGAGTGGTTAGTGCAGGGGCGGAGGGGTGGCACTGGCCCTAGCAACTGCCAGTGCTGGTCACAGCTGCTGCATGGTCACCTACAGGAGTCCCTGTACCTACTCTGCACGGGGTGAGGTGTGGTACCATGTTCGTTATGGTTTGGATGTAGGACATCCCCCGGAAAAGCTCATGTGTGGGCAATGCAAAAATGTTCAGAGGTAGACTGGTGTGGTGGCACACGTCTGCAATTCCAGGACTTGGGAGACTGAGGCAGGAGAATCACAGGTTCGAGGACAGCCTCAGCAATTTTGCAAGACCCCCAGTGACTTAGCAAGACCCTGTTTCAAAATAAAAAGGGCTGGGGATATAACTTGGAGGTAGAATGCCCCTGGGTTCAATCTCCAGTACCCCCCCCTCAAATGGGAAGTAATTGAATGAGGGCTCTAATCTTATCAGTGGATAAATTCATTGATGAATTAAAAATGTTTGTTTGTGCGTGGTGGCGCACACTTTTAATCCCAGTACATGGGAGGCTGAGACAGGAGGATCCGGGTTCACTGCCAGCCTCAGCTACTTAGTGAGGCCTCTGCAACTGAGTGAGACCCTGTTTCAAAATAAAGGATAAAAAATAGGGTTGGGGGTGTAGCCCAGAGGTAGAATGCCCCTCGGTTCAATCCCCAGTACCGCCAAAAAAAAAAAAATGTTTGTTCGTTTGGTTGGTTGGTTTTGGTACTGGGGACTGAACCCAGGGGCATTCTACCTCTGAGCTACACCCCAGCCATTTTTATTTTTTGTTTGGAAACAAGCTCTCACTAGGTTGCTGAGTCTCGCTAAGTTGCTGAGGTTGGTCTCAAACCTGCGATCCCCTGTCTCAGCCTCCCAAGTACTGGGATTACAGATGTGCAGCATCATACCTGGCTTGGATTAATAACTTGAATGGATTTACTGGGTGGCAACTGTAGGCAGGTGGGGTGCGGCTGGAGGAGGTGGGTCACTGGGAGTGTGGCCTTGAGGACTACCTATCCCTGGCTGCTTCTCTCTCTGCCATGAGCTGAGCAGTTGTCCTCCACCACACCCTGATGCCATGTTTCTGCCTTGGAGCTGGCCAACCGTGGACTGAATCTCTGAAACTGTGAGCCAAATAAACCTTTCCTCCTCTAAGTTGTCCTTGTCCTGTATTTTGGTCACAGCGACATCAAAGTTAACTAATACAGTGTCCTTGCTGTGTGGCAGGGGCAGGCCCAGTCGTTGTTAGGTCCACATGAGGTGCCGGGTATTCAACACCCCAACCTTCTAGGCGCCCTTTCATTGAGAACGCTAGATTTGGGGAAACAAGTGCTTGAAGACTCTAAGGAAGGTCTTTTGTGTGAGAAGTCAAATACCACCATTTATCAGATTCCAGGACCACCAAGCAGGAGCCGCGGGGCCAGGGACTCACAGCACCTGGCATCTTACTGATCATTTTTTTCTGCCTGCCATGTGAGACGGAGCCCGGCCTGTACCTGGTTTATAAAGATCCCACTGTAAAGGGGGTCGATGTGGTTGCGTTCTATTCTTTCCACTTCACAGCATAGGAAGCTTGTGTGCCGGCCGGAGGCATAGATGAGATTTTGAAAATGGAAGAAGAATGTTTTTCCAGATATCGCCTCGATATGGTTTCTGGGGGCACAGGAAAGAGAAATGTAGAATGTGCCCTGGAGCTGCTGTCCCTGGAGCCCCTGGGGCTGCGCCTCCCCCCAACCCTCCACAGCCCTGAGAATCTCTATTGCCTCCTCAGGAAGGACTGGGGAGAGAGGCAGAGGAAGGATGCTGTCAGAACAGGTGGCAGGTGACACAGCATGGTCCCCCTGGCCAGACAGTGTCCAACTGCAACATCGCGTGGCCTCTAGGAGTGTGAAGACTGGGATGTAACTTCCTTTTTGCTTATTTTTAAAATGTGAGCATTTCTCCTGACTGCTCGGTTTCCCCCCTCAAAAGTCATTTTAGCAGTACAGTTCTAAGAGGAGAGGTGAGATCATGGGGTGGAGGATGTGTGAGGGACCCTCTGCAGCCACTCTTTGCTCACGGAGGAGACGGCCCTGGACAGATGATCTGTCCTGCTCCGAGAGCATTTGCCCCCACCCCAAGACTTTGTGTTTAAAACAGTGTGGCTGTGATAGAAAATCCAGCCAAGTGCTTTGGACAAAGTTGCAATAGCTTCTATCAGACTTTTCCCTTAAATTCTGATTGATAGCAGGGCAGGGAGGGACAGCCCAGCTGTGAGGGAGGAGATGGGACTGGGCAGAGGTGGGGGCAGGGCAGCCAATTTAGAAGCAGCAGCATCATCAGCAGCAGCAGCAGCAGCGGGGCACTGAGTGAACAGGACAAAGATCCTGGAGGGGAGCGGGAGCCACAGAGGAGGCTGGAGGGAGAGAGAACCCGGGGCAGGAGGAGGCTCAGGGCAGAGGCACAACGGGTGGGGGGCGGGGCAGGAGAAGAGCAGCTGCCCCGGGCGTGGGCAGAGTGGCCGGCGGTACCTGGTCAGTGGAGACGGGTCTCGGCATCCCAGGCAGGCTTGTCCCGGCCCTGCTCTCTGTCTCGGGTGCTGGGACTCCATTTCCTGCCTGCAGGACCTTTGCTTGGAGGCCCCCTGATCTGCAGCGACCTCCCAGGGCCCCACCTTCTTCCTGGTTCGGCACCGGAATGGGAGGGCCCAGGCTGGTCTAGCTGCCTCGGGCTCAGACCCACGTACTCTCCTTCCCTCTGTCCCCCGGCTTGGCAGAGCCGGGACCTGTGAAGGGGACCGGCCCCTCCGTGCGGCAGGACCGCGAGGATGGCCAAGGGAAAGAGAAAGTAACTGAGGCACCGGAAGGGAGGAGGGTGTGGGCGGGAGGGCGCAGGCCGACGCCCCTCGCTGGAGGATGGGCCGGGGAGCCCCTCCAGGCCACCGCGCCCGCGCACCTGTGCCTGCGCCTGGCGCTCACCTGCCCGGGAGTGAAGGGAGGCTGAGACGGCGGGCGATGGACAGCGTGGATTCCAGCGCGGGGGCTCCATTTGCTCCCACCCCACGGGAGGGTTCGGATTCCTAACTCTGTTTGGTCCTCTGACTCCCCAGCTGCCCGAGGTGTGGGACTCAGGCTCAGCACCTGCAAATGGCGGGGCTGGATGGCGCCCCAGCGTCCCGGGGCATCTCCACGATCCCAACGGCGGCTCCAAGAACCAGAGGGTTCGCTGCCCACACACACACACACGCACACACACACACACACCTCGGGGTGGTGGCGTGGAACGAGGAAGCGTGGGAAATACGCTCGCACGCAGCTTTCTGATTGTTTAAGTGCATCTAACGGTAAAAGAGAATTCTTGGGAGAAATGAGTGCCGAGCGTGGCCTCCAGATGATCTTCCTGAATATTATGTCCTTCGACAGGATTTTGCCCCAGGCGAAGTGGGCTCTCCGGGGAGCCCTGGGCTCCTCTGAAGGCAGAGCCCCAGCGGGAGGCTGGTGCATGGCTGCTCGGATTGCAACAGCGCCCCCACCCGACCGAGGGCTGTCCTACCTCTGCCCGAGGTGGACTGAACTTCCAGGGAGTGGGGCTGAACTTCCAGGGAGTGAAGTTTTCTGTCGCCATGGAAAACAGAGGGGTACAGGATAACATCAGTGGAAAATACACATTTCCACTGATCAGAAATAGATGCACTTTATTTTTTAAATTTGGGAGCCGAGTGTGGTGGCGCACGCTTGTAATCCCGGTACTTGAGAGACTGAGACCAGAGGATACGGGTTCGTGGCCAGCTTCAGCTACTTAGTGAGGCCCTCTACAACTGAGACCCTGTTTCAAAATAAAGAATAAAAAATCGGGCTGGGGGTGTATCCCGGAGGTAGAATGCCCCTGGGTTCAATCCCCAGTACCGCCAAAATAAATAAATAAATAAATAAATAAATAAATAAATAAATAAAATTAGCATTGGGGATTGAACCCAGCAGGTAATCTACCTCCAAGGCACACCCCCAGCCCTATTTTGTTTATTTATTTTAATTTGAAACAGGGTCTCACTAGGTTGCTGAGAGTCTCACTAAGTTGCTGAGACTGACCTCAAACCTGCAATCCTGTCTCAGCCTCCCAAGTACTGGGATTACAGGCATGCACCCAGTTTGTGCTGAATCTTTTATTAATATATAATGTCCTTCTTTGTCTCTTGAAATATTTCTTTTTTTTTTGAAATATTTCTTGATTTAAAGTATGTCTGATACTAGAGTAGTCTCCCTTGCTCTCTTTCAGTTAGTATTTGCATTTTATTTATTTGTTGGCACTGGGGGTTGAACCCAGGGGCCTTCTACCTCTGAGCTACATCCCCAACCCTATTTTATTTTTTATTTTTAAACTGGGCCTCACTAAGTTGCTGAGGCTGACCTCGAACCTTCAATCCTCCTGCCTCAGCCTCCCAATTACTGCGATTACAGGTGTGCGACACCACACCTAGCTTATTTTTATTCTTTTAAGTGACTCAACCTACAAAAGCCTCTACCTTTTCCAGAGTGAAGTGCCTAGTTGACATTACCATTGATACTTAACTCTTTATTAATAAGGCTGCTTAGCTTTTCATGTCTTAACTGCTTATTTTCTTTCTTCTACTCATCGTTTATTTTATCCTTTGTCCAAGTTTCAGTGTGTCAGAAACTTCTAGCCCAATGCTGAGTTGGAGCTGCAGTAGCCAGCAGTTTTTCTTCTTGACTTTGACTTTACCATCTTGTAGATGTTTGTGGTAGATAAAACTTTTATCAAGCCAGGCGTGGTGGCGCACGCTTGTAATCCCCGTGCTTGGGAGCCTGAGACCGGATTGATCCGGGTTTGCAGCCAGCCTTAGCTACTTAGTGAGGCCCTCCGCAATTTAGTGAGACCCTGTTTCAAAATAAAGAATAAAAAAAATAGGGCTGGGGGTGCACGCTCATAGGTAGAATGCCCCTGTGTTCGATCCCCAGCACCGCAAAGACAAACAAACAAACAAAAAACAAAATAAAGAATAAAATAGGGCTGGGGATATAGCTCAGAGGTGAGTGGCCCTGGGTTCCATCCCCAGTACCACAAAAATAAATGAATAAATAAATAAAACTTTTATCTAGAAACTTTTTTGTTTTGTTTTATACTGGGGATTGAAACTGGAAGGTTCTACCTCTGAGCTACACCCTCCAGCCCTTCTTATTTATTTATTTTTTTGTTTCTTTTGAAACAGGGTCTTACTAGGTCACTGAGGCTGTCCTCAAGCCTGCAATCCTCTTGTCTCAGCATCCCGAGTACTGGGATTATAGTTGAACCCAAGGGCAGTCTACCTCTGAACTATACCCCCAGTCCTTTTTATTTATTTTTTATTTTGAAACAGGATCTCGCTAAGTTGCTGAGGCTGGCCTTGAACCTGCGATCCTCCTGTCTCAGCCCCCCCCCCAAGTACTGGGATTACAGGTGTGCGCCACAGTGCCTGGCTTCAGATGATATTCTAAGAGCAAATACTTTCTATTTCTGCTCATTGAGATGATTGCATAGTTTTCTCCTTTAATCTGTTAATATACTTGCAACATTACTTCATTTAACAAACAGTAGTAGTTTAGGGTTTGGGTTTCCATGGAAATCACAACCCATAATAGGCTTTCTCCTCGTCCATGTTGATTTGGTTTTAAGAAATGATACAGAGCCAGGGTGGTGGCCCACACCTGTAATTCCAGTACTTGGGAGACTGAGACAGGGGGATCGCAGGTTTGAGGCCAGTTCAGCAATTTAACAAGGCCCTCAACTTAGACCCTGTTTCAAATTTAAAAATAAAATAGATCTGTCTGGGGGTGTAGCTCAGAGGTAGAACGCCCTTGGGTTCCATCCCCCATACCACAAAAAATAAAAAATAAAAAGGAAGAGCTGGGCGTGGTGGCGCACGCTTATAATCCCAGTACTGGGAGGCTGAGACCAGAGGATCCGGGTTCACAGCCAGCCTCAGCTACTTAGTGAGGCCCTCCGCCCAACTTAGTGAGACCCTGTTTCAAAATAAAGAATAAAAAATAGGGCTGGGTGTGGAGCTTGGGGGTAGAATGCCCCTGGGTTCAATCCCCAATACCGCAATAAATAAATAAATAAATAAATTGATTGACTAATTAAATAGGAAGAAAGAAAGAAAAAAGATACAGAGCTGTGAGGCATGTGTACCATGGTGCAGAGCAGAGGGTCTCAAGATCTCTTGTGTGCAGCTTCCAAAGCCCTTTGTCCCTCGCCAGTGGGCGCTTGGTCCTGCGACTGGGAGTGTGGACCTCTTTAGCCCTTCAGATTTGATTCTGTTCACGCCAGGTGACTCCCTGGCGGTTCTTGGACTGCTCCATCTCATCAGTTATGATTACTGTCATAGATTTTTTATTTCTTAAAAAAACGTGTTCTACAGCCAGTCATGGTGGTGCACGCCTGTAATCCCAGCACATGGGAGGCTGAGACAGGAGGATCGCAGGTTCTAGGCCAGCCTCAGCAACTTAGCGAGACCCTCAGTGACTTAGAGAGACCCTGTTTCAAACTAAAAAATTAAAAAGGGCTGGGAGTGTAGCTCAGAAGTAGAAGGCTCAGTTCAATCCCCAGTACAAAAAAAAAAAAAAAAAGAAAAGAAAAAAGTGTTCCGTGTCGGTGTCATTGATTTGGGAAGCCTTCCGTTGTTTTCTTGTCTCTGGACTAGTTTCGGTTAGGTGGGGATGGTTTGTTCATGGACAATTTGTAGAACTTGCCAGTAACTGCCCCCTCCAGGCCTGAGGTCAGAGGCAGTGTGGCCACCTTTCCAATGTCCTCGCTGTCGATGGGCCTGAGAGGGTGAGTTTGTCCCTTCAGAGTCAGTGCGGGTGACACGTAGTTCCTAGAATATTGTGTAAGTGTAGTAGAATGTCGAAAAAGACTGTTGTGACTGCTCTCGAATTGGCGGCTGGGAGGCAAAACCCCCGTCCAAGAGATATCGTGCACCGAACATCCTAGACAAAGCTTCACATGGACGAGGGCAGGACATGCGACAGAAAGGCTGGTGATGAGACTCATTAAGAGGTGGTGGAGCCGGGCGTGGTGGCCCACGCTTGTAATCCCAATACTTGGGAGGTGGAGACCGGAGGATCGGGGTTCGCGGCCAGCCTCAGCTATTTAGTGAGGCCCTCTGCAACTTCGTGAGACCTGGTTTGAAAATAAAGGATAAAAAATAGGGCCGGGCAGAGACAGGAGGATCACAGGTTTAAGACCAGACTCCCTAAACCCTTCTGAGGGTTTCTAGGGAAACCCTCAGAAACTTAAAAAGACCCTGTTTCAAAATAAACATTAAGAAATAGGATGGGAGGGGTATACCTTGGAGTTAGAAATATCCTGGGCTTAATTCTCAGTACCACAAAACAAACAAACAAATAAACAACAAAAATTAGGGATGGAATCACCATGTGACCCAACTGTACCACTTCTCGGTATCTTTCCAAAAGAATTACAGTCAAAATACTATGATTATACATGTATATCAACATTTATAGCAGCACAATTATGGAACCAACTCAGATGTCCATCAACAGATGAATAGATGAATAAAATATAGTATACACAAAATGGAATTCTACTTAGCCATAAAGAAGAACAAAATTATGTCATTTGCAGAAAAATGGATACAAGAAAACATTATGCTAACTGAGATTAGCCAGTCAAGGGTTGTATGTTTTCTCTCATATGTGGAAGTTAGAGAGAAAATAAGAAACATAAGGGAATTTAAATAATGCAGAGAGAGACCTCTAGAATAGAGAAGGGACTGAGGAAGAAAGTTAGGGGAAGAGAGAAGACTAAAGAAGGAAACAGTTCAAATAATACTAAATATGTGAAGGTATTACTACCAATTTCACTAACATGGATGAGGAGGGAGGAGAAGGAAGCCGGGTGGGATGTGGAGGGAGATACACCAAGACCTGTGTGCACATATGTTTTTTATCATATTGAACCCCACTATAATGAATAATTTCAATGTACCAATAAAATAATTTTTAAAAAGAAAAAAAATAGGGCCGGGGGTGTAGCTTGGAGGTAGAATGCCCCTGGGTTCAATCTCCAGTACCGCAAAAAAGAAAGAAAGAAAAAACAAAAAGAGGTGGTGGTCCTTGGGAGATCCGGCCACGAACAGCTGTGGGCTATGTCCCCCACCTGGGGTTAAAAGGATTTTTGGAAGGCGGTGTGGTGCTTGGGAGGCTGAGACCGGAGGATCCGGGTTTGCGGCCAGCCTCAGCTGCTTAGTGAGGCCCTCTGCAACTTAGACCCAGTTTCAAAATAAATAATAAAAAATAGGGCTGGAGGTGGAGCTCAGAGGTAGAATGCCCCTGGGTTCAATCCCCAGTACCGCAAAAAAAAAAAAAAAGAAAAGTTAGAGGTGTGCATTTCTGTCCGTGTGTCTGCATGTGTGTCCTGTGGCAAGAAGAGAAATTCTTAATTGTTTTCAGTTGCCTTCTGTGGTAGGGGATTATCGAAGTTACTGGGACAGGGTCCCCTGTGACCCTCTGCCCCCCCTTGCTGAGGGGCACAGAGGCAGGTGGTAGGGCGGAGGAAACTGTGCAGGCCTCCATTGCGGGGCGTTTGAAACAAAAAGAAGTTGGGATGATGGCTGGAAGGGATAACCCGGAAAGCACACACTCCTGTTTCAAAATATTATAAAAAGAGCCGGGCGTGGCGGTGCATGCTTGTAATCCCAGTACTTGGGAGGCTGAGACCGGAGGATCCGGGTTCCTGGCCAGCCTCAGCTTAGTGAGGCCCTCCGCAACTTAGTGAGACCCTGTTTCAAAATAAAGAATAAAAAATGGGGCTGGGGGTGTAACTTGGAGGTAGAATGCCCCTGGGTTCAATCCCCAGTACCGCAAAAAAAAAAATTAAAATATTATAAAAATTTTTAAAAGAGGGCTGTGAGCCTGGCTAGGGGTGCACGCCTGTAATCCTAATGCTTGGGAAGTTGAGACAGGAGGATCGTAGGTTTGAGGACAGCCTCAGCAACACGGTGAGACTCTCTGCAACCTAGTGAGACCCTGTTTCAAAATAAAAATGAAAAGGGCTGGGGTGTAGCTCGGAGGTAGAATGCCCCTGGGTTCAGAGGGGCTTTGTGGGGTGGAAGAGTGAGCGTATATACTGTAGGTCGTAAGATCTGAGAGGCGAGGACTGGAGGAGAGCTGTGGCGGGCGGAGGGATTCTCTTTCCTGAAACTAGCCCCTCTTTTTCTTTACTCTCTCTCTCTCTCTCTCTCTCTCTCCTCTCTCTCTCTCCTCTCTCTCTCTCTCTCTCTCTCCTCTCTCTCTCTCTCTCTCTCTCTCTCACTCTCTCTCTCTCCTCTCTCTCTCTGCCTCCCTCTCCCCTTACTGGGGATTGAACCCAGGGGCATGAGCTACAGCCCTTTTTATTTTATTCTGAGACCCTGTCACTAATTGCTGAGGCTGACCTCGACCTTGCGAGCCTCAGCCTCCAGAGGCGCTGGGACTCCAGGCGTGTCTACTGTGCCCTGGGCCCCCTCTTTCGTTTCTGTAGAAATCCTTCTGTAGGGGCCTCAGCAGCCTCGGTTTGGGGCGGGCTCTGCTGTCGGTGTCCGTCCAGGGCTCCGTCACACCCAGGCGCGATCTGGTCCCTGCCTGGGTCCTTCTAAAGCCTCCCCCGCGCCTGCACCGGATGGTCGCCCTGGAGAGAGGCGAGGGACCTCTGGCCACCCGTGCCTGGCGGGATCCAGGCGCGGGGCGCAGCGAGCGGAGGGCAGAAGTGCGGCCGCCGGGGGGCGCTGCGGAGCCCGCCCGGCTCTCTGCGGAGCTGCGAGGAAGCCTTGGGGACCGGGTCTGCAGCTCCACCTCCCGGCTCGCAAGTCGAGGAATTGGAGCGACACCTCTCTTCCTTCTTAAATTTCTTTTCAGTTATGGAATTTGGCAAGCGAAGAGAAGAATACAGAATATAACAGCCACCCTGTGCTCACCACCAAGATGGACTAGATAAGTCACCCAGATCTAAAGCTACAGATCGGTTTCTTTTTCTACAAATATGTAGCTGTCATCGTACACAGATGCCGTCACGAGTCTCCGTGCCCCTTCCGCAGGTAACCACAGCCTGAAAGCATTGCGGTTCCCTTGAGCCCGCGTCTTCTTGTCTCTACTGCTTGTGTGCCTCTTGGAGCTTTTTGTTTGGGGGAAGGTATTGGGGATTGAACCCAAGGGTGTTCTACCTATGAGCTACACCTCAGATCACCCCTGGGTTCAATCTCCAGTATGGCAAAAAAAAAAAAAAATATTTTAGATTTTTTTGAATGTTAATCCTTTGTCCATTATGTACATTGTGAATACTTTCTTACAATCTGTGACTAGGCTTTTAGTTGTTGATATTTTCCAAATACACATATTTAAAATTTATTTTTGGTACTATACACCCCAGACCTATTTTTTATTTTGAAACAGGATCTCACTAAGTTGCTGAGGCTCTTGCTAAATTGCTGAGGCTGGTCTCAAATCTGCAATCCTTCTGTCTCATCCTCCCAAATACTGGGATTACAGGTGTGCTCCACCACACCAGGCCAAGATATTTTAATTTTTAATGCTTTCAGATGTATCATTTTTAAATTTATGTATATGTTTTGATATAGATATCTGATTTTCAATTTTGCTTATGGATAACAATATAAAAACAGTTTAAGGAATTTGGGGGAGTACCGGGGATTGAACCCAGAGACATTCTACCTCCAAGTTATACCTCCAACCCCATTTTATTTCTTATTTGGAAACAGGGTCTCACTAAGTTGCCCAGGCTGGCTTCAAACCTGTGATCCTCCTGTCTCAGCCTCCCAAGTACTTGGATTACAAGTGTGCACCACCATGCCCAGCCAGTTTAAGGAATCTCTAACCATGTCCTCCTGTCCCACTGATTTGTAATACCACAAAGTTATTTAATGTATGTGTGTATGTATGTAGACATGTATCTATATATACATATATATGTGTGTGTGTGTGTGTGTGTGTGTGTGTGTGTGTGTGCATATCTGAACTCTCTCCTCTTCTCTACTGCTTTATTTGTGTATGCTTGGGATCCTACCACTTTTTTTTTGTTTGTTTGTTTGTTTTTTTGGTACTGGTGATTGAACCCAGGAGCATTCTACCTCTGAGCTACATCCCCAGTCCTATTTAATTTTTTATTTTGAAACAAGATCTTGCTAAGTTTCTGAGGCTGGTCTCGAACCTGTGATCCTCCTGTGTCAGCCTCCCAAGTACTGGGTTTATAGGTGTGTGCCACTGAACCCGGCTTCTTTATGTCTTAAGAGTCTTAGTATCTGGCATCGAGGTCTATTTTATCTTCTTATTCTTTGAAATTGTACTGTATAGATTAACATGAATTTACAGACCAGATTTTTCATGTTCCATGACAATCCTATTATCCATACATTGATCAATTTGGGGATGCATAGACATCTTTGTGATGCTGAGTCTTGTCATATGCTGTTGTTTGAATGTGTCTGCCAAAGTTCATGGATTGGGAACTTAATCTCCAGTGCAACTGTGTTGAGAGGTGGGACTTTAAGAGCTGGTTAGGTCAGGAGGGCTCTGCCCTCATGAATGGGCTAATGCTATTATTGCAGGAGTGGGTTAGTTATTGAGGGAGTGGGCTCCCTTCTGCTCTCTTCCCTCCCCTCCTCTCTAGTGCACACATTCTTACCCTTTTACCTCCTCCCATCAGACGACACAGCGAGAGGCCCCTCACTAAGGGGCTTGGACTTCCCAGAACTTCAGAACATAACAAACCTCTGTCCTTTATAAATTACCCAGTCTCAGGTATTCTATTACAGCAGAATAAAATGGACTAAAACACCATTCATTAGTATGATAGGTATCTCAATTTATAAAGATCTTCTTTTATATTTTTTATTAATCTTGTACTTTTTCATAATGGTTTTGCACATAATGTTAGGTTTATTTCCAATAAACTTTATGGGATATATTATAGATATAAGGTGTGAGAGAGCAAGAACATGCTGGAACCCACAAGTATGATTATGCTAGAAAATGGCTGCTACTTCCCCTCCTCTCTCCAAACTAGCCAGGATAATCTCTTTTGTGGTCCACCCTGAAAAGAAACTACCAGAAAAAGAGTTCTGGGACATGTAATTCCCCCTGACCAAGTGGGCACATTGTAGAGTTACCACAAGGGGGCAGAAGAGCTGACCCCTAATCCTGACAATTTGACTGGGATTGTACGGAATCTATAGAATCGCCATCTTAATATTGAGTGTTCCAATCCATGAACATGGTATATCTTTCCATTTATTTACATACTTTTTTTTTGTAGTACCGGGAATTGAACCCAGGGGCATTCTACTATTGGGGTTGCTCTGGCGGATGCTACTTGCTCCGTAGTCCCACCACGGAGGGTGCTGCTTCGTGCAGCTCCCTAGTAATTGTTCCATGGCTCCTGCCACGGAAGGTCGCTGCTCCCTGCAGCTTCCTAAAAATTGTTCCATGATTTCTGCCACAGAAGGTCACTGCACCAGGCAATAGTCTTATTGCATGAAAACGACACAAAGTCTGATATAATAATTTATAGAGAATTTAATAATCTGGGGGGGTTGGTCGAGGGGGAGATAGAGATGACAAATTCTCCCATCCATCTGTAGCCAGGGCCTTATTTTTATAGAAACTTTAGACAAAGTATCATAAAAGTTCATCAAACATAGAAACTAACAGTTGTCTTGGGTTACAGTAAAGAAGGTTAGTGAGGCAGGCATGTGACAAACTTAGGGGAAGGAGAGATTAACCATTACTGGGTGGAGAGGACATCAAAGATCGCACCTTGAAATTACACCAGGTCCCTTGGAATGTCCGCTTGTGGATGAATCCCACCCAGCCAAATACCGTGTATTCAAACTGGGCTGGTCCAAGCTGATAATCTCAGTGTGCGTTCTAAGACGGCTCTCGACATTCTACCTCCAAGCTACACCCCCAGCCCTATTGTTTTTTATTCTTTATTTTGAAACAGGATCTCACTAAGTTGTGGAGGGCCTCACTAAGTAGCTGAGGCTGGCTGCGAACCCGGATCCTTGGGTCTCAGCCTCCCAAGTACTGGGATTACAAGCGTGCGCCATCACACCCAGCATTTACAGACTTTTATACGTTCTCTTGGTAATGTTCTGTAGTTTTCCGTGTATGGGTCTTATACAACTGGGTCAAGTACTCTTCATAATAGATACAGCTGTAAGTTCATTTATAAATTCATTTAGGCCTCACAACCTCCAATAAGGAAGTTCTATTAGTAGCTCTGTTTTTTTATGATGGGACTGAAGCATAGAGGTACTAAAGAATGTGCCAAATTTCACAATCCAGCAAGTGGCAGGAGCAGGACTGGCACCCAGGCAGTGATTCAGGGTCCCCTCCCCACCAAGGCCTTACGCTACTTAGTAACAGCCATGAGTGCTCATGCAAGTATCCAACAGCACAGGAAATCAAGACCCATACTCTGTGAATGGAAGACTTCCACAGTCAGGCTTGCCAAACTAGTTCTTCAACCAGTTCCATGACATAGCAAGATCTCCCTCTCTCAGTTACTACAGGGGAAAAGGGGCATCTTCATCTCTGCCTTACAGTATTTTGTACTGATGAAGATTTGTCAATTTTTTTTAGAATAAGGCTGTAGAACTTAATCAGTTGGCAGGAAAGCCAATAGCAGGCTGATAAAGCTAAATTTTTCAGGAAGAAAGGATGTGAGAGTATGCAAGATTTCTTAAAAACAGCTAAAAATACAGATATCACTTTAATCTCCCCCTAGTACTCAGGGAAATGCAAATTAGGACCAGTACAATGTAGCATATGCAATACAATACCCCATTTCTACACCTGACTGGAAAAAATTACAGAGATTGAAAGGACAGGTAAATGGGCATGTTCTGTAGGAAGAACCCAATTCTGGAGAAGCTGGGCTCTAGCAGCCTCACACCCTTGGCTCTCCTCACGTCCTCCACTACTCCGCCAAGGTCTCCGTGCCAAAGCCAAATGCCCATCAAAAACAGAACTGAGAGCAGTGGATTCCCCATGGAATCACACTTGGGAAACATCGGAAGGGGAGAGCTGAGCCTAAGACAGGGGCCTGAGAGGAGGGAGACTGGAGGGAGAGGGAAGGGGATAGGCCTGGGGACAGGGAAGGCGCTGTCAGGGATGGAGGGTGAGCCAGGGAGGAGAGAGACTGGGGAACCAGAGGAACTGTGCTGATGCCAGGTGGTGTAGAAGGGGCTGTGGGGCCCTAATCCTAACCCTAACCCTAACTCTAACCCTAAGGTATTGGGGTGCTCTGGCGGATGCTGCTTGCTTAGTAGTCCTGCCATGGATGGTTGCTGCTTTAAGCAGCTCTGTAATAACTATTCTGTGGTTCCTGCCACAGAAGTTCACTGAGACAGCTTCCTGAAGATTGTTCCGTGGTTCCTGCCACGGAAGGTTGCTACACCAGGCAGCTTGATCAATAGTCTTCTCGCACGATACCAACACGAAGTCTGATATAATAATTTGGAAAGAATATAATAATTGGGGGGTCAGAGAGGAGATCCAAGATGACAAATTCTCCTGCCTTATGTAGTCAAGGCCTTTCTTATATAGAGGTTCAAACAAAGCAAACGGGAAGAAGATCACAAGTTAAGACCAGGGAGTGGCAAAGTGAACGTTTCGGGGAGAATAGGAGGTCATCCATGTCCAGCTTTCGGTCCCATCCGGTCCAAGGAAGCTTGTCTGTGTGCGGACAGATTCCACTTAGCATGTACTGTGTACATGGTTAAGCTGGTCCGAAATGGTGACCTCATTGTGTGGGCTAAGATGGCCCCAACACTAAGGGGCTGTGGGAGCCTTGCCCTGAGCTCCTATGGATCTGTCTCCCCACCACACGCTCTGTGTCCTGCTTCCTGCAGCCTTTGACCAGCTTCTCCACCTGGCAGGGATCTTCAGTTGCAAGCAAAGGCCTGGGCCACAGCTAAGGAGAGAAGAGAGCCAATGCCCTAGTGGAGAGACGCAAGGAAGCTTGCAAGGCTGAAGGATAGATGATG
Source organism: Glis glis (assembly GCA_004027185.1). NCBI lineage: Eukaryota > Metazoa > Chordata > Mammalia > Rodentia > Gliridae > Glis > Glis glis. Next base: position 44,224 of record PVJS01004936.1, on the reverse strand, counting down.
AAATCTGGGTTCAGGAGGGGCAAGAGCCAGTGACCTTTACGAGGTGGAGCCGAGTGAGAGGAGATGGGTTAATGCTGGTCTCTGGGTGTCATAGCATTCTCACTGCCATAATCCAAAAAGCCTGACCACTCAACTTAGAGGAAGGAAGATTTATTTTCTCAGTTTTCTGGAGATCTCAGAGTTCAGTCCATGTGAGTACATGGTGCAGAGCTAGAGCCCAGGCCATGGCGATGGGAAGCAGAGAGGGAGGGCTTGCAAGCTGTGCTCCTCATATCACGGAGGTGGGAAGCAAGAGGATCAGGGACCATACGTAATTCCCAAAGCCAAACCCCCAGGGACCCACCTTCTCTGGCCACACCTTACCTGCCTAGGTTACCACCCAGTACATCCATTACAATGGACTTATCCATTGATGATATTACAACCAAGTCCCACTTCTAACATTGCTACATTGTCTCCATGAGGGCTAGGGGGACAGTCTATTTCTTTTCTTTTTTTGGTACTGGGGATTGAATCTAGGGGCATTCTACCTCCAAACCTCACCCCCAGCCCTATTTTCTATTCTTTATTTTGAAACAGGGTCTCACTAAGTTGCGGAGGGCCTCACTAAGTAGCTAATGCTGGTCGCGAATCTGCGATCCTCCTGTCTCAGCCTCCCAAGTACTGGGATTGCAAACGTGTGCCACCACGCCCAGCTAGGGTCTTTCTTTTATAAGATAGTTTTATAGCACAGGAGTAGGCTAGCTGGCTTCATGTTACTGATGGATTCTAGAAAGATGAAGGATGTGTTCAATTTCCTACAAATAGCCACCCTTTGGATAGCTGGTGTGATAAGCAGTAGCCACAATGACAGTTTTATTAAAAACCGGCCAGTGGGAACTACAAACAATTCTATGAAATGTGTTTAGAATAATATGTGTGCCGTATGCCATATATTTTAAAGACTTTGAAGGGCTGGTCTGAACGATGCATTTCAATGTATGAGAAAAGTTTTAGATGAAAGAAAAGAAGGCAGTAACCTTTAAGGGCTGGCACCACACACAAGAAGATGAAAAATTAAGCCTCAAAAGCATTTTTATAATAATCAATTTGGTGCATTGAAAAGTAGAACATTAATTGTAACTCAATAGAAGAGTCATTAGGAATAATGGTGCATCCACCAACTTAAGAATTTAAACAAGTTCTGGCAATGTTTTCTCATAATTTGAGCCTTTTCTAGAAAATAAATGTACCTTTCCCCTTCCCCCCCAAAAAAGAATGTCCACAATCCAGAGAACTGACCACACAAATGCCAGAGAGGGCACAGAGCAGCAGAAGATTTTTTTTTTCGGTACTGGGGATGGAACCCAGGGGCATTCTACCTCCAAGCTACACCCCCAACCCTATTTTATTCTTTATTTTGAAACAGGGTCTCACTAAGTTGCGGAGGCCTCACTAAGTAGCTGACGCTGGCAGGGAACCTGCGATTCTCCTGTCTCAGCCTCCCAAGTACTGGGATTACAAGCGTGCGCCACCACACCCGACTAGAAGATGTTTTTAATTGCTGGTGGGAAAGCAAAATGGTACCAGCGCTGTGGAAGACGATTGGCGGTTTCATACAGAATCATTACAACCCAGCAACTGCACTCCTTGGCTATTTACCAAAGAGTTAAATATTTGTGTCCACACAAAACCATTCACACAACTGCTTATAGCAGCATTATACATAGTCAAAACTTGGAAACAGCCAGGCACAGAAGTGCACACCTGTAATCTCTGCTACTTGGGAGGCTGAGGCAGGAGGATCGAAAGTTCGAGGCCAGCCTGGGCAATTTAGTGAGATCCTGTCTCAAAATAAAAGTAAAAACAAAAAAAATTTTTTTTGAACTGGGGATTGAACCCAGGAGCATTCTACCACTGAACCACTGAAGTATATTCCCGGCCCTTTTTATTTTATTTGTTTTTGAAACAGGGTCTCTCACTAAGTTTCCGAGAGTCTGGCTAAATTGCTGATGCTGGCTGTGAACCTGTGATCCTCCTGTCTCCGTCTCTCAAGTACTGAGATTACAGGCGAGCATCACCACGCCGGTTCACTTTTATTTTTAAAGAGGGTTTCAAAGCATCCGGAAAACATGCAAATTGTAAGCCCTGCATGGCAAATTCCGTGCGCAGGGTCTTTGAGAAGCGGGTACGGAGCGCCCAGCGCTGGCCGAGGTCTGCACGGCCTGGGTGCCCGGCCTCGCAGGGCTCCCGCGTCGCTGTCCTTGGGAATCCGCCCAGCTCGCGTCTCCCCGATGCTCCACGATGGGGTTTATGACACCGGAGAGCGTCGCCGCTCGGCGGAATCGCTCGCCCCTCGGCGCAGCCCCAGAACCCCCCACCAGGGCATAGCTGGGCGCTGGCAGAAACGAGGGGCGCACGGCCTGGCGCTTGCATCTCGCCCGGCGTCCCCTAATTTTCCCTGGGCTGCTGCCGCTTGGCAAGTCCCCTCCCACAGCTGAGCCAGGGGCTGAGGCTCCGGCTCCGCGCCGGCCTGGACGCGGGTGGCGGGTCCCCTGGTCGCCGCTCCAGGCTCAGCGCCGAGCCGGGCTTCTGCCGCCGCTGCTGCTCCCGCCGCCGCCGGCAGGGGGCGCCGCTCTCCCGGACGCCGAGCCCCACCCGCACCCCGACACCCGGCGGGTGCAGCGAAGGAGCCACCATTGCGCGACTTGGAGCAGCGCTGCGCACCGTGAATCTCCGAAAAGTCAAAGATTTTGTTTTTGTTTTTGTTTTTTTGCGGTACTGGGGATTGAACCCAGGGGCATTCTACCTCTGAGCTACACCCCAACCCTATTTTTTTATTCTTTATTTTGAAACAGAGTCTCACTAAGTTGCAGAGGGCCTCACTAAGTAGCTGAGGCTGGCCTTGATCCTGCGATCCTCCTGTCTCAGCCTCCCAAGTACTGGGATTGCAAGTGTGCGCCACCACGCTCTGCCAGATCTTTGTATTTTAATGACCTTAGACCCAACGCTAGCTTTAGTTTTGAAAGCACGTAGTTGTATTTTTGATCATTGGACATCCACATCGAGCTTGAAAATATTCCTACTTTTGAGGGCATTATTCGCAAAGAGAAAATGAAAGACCGGCAACTAGAGTAATAAAAGCTTTAGGATACAGTGTGTGAGTCTGGCGTGGTGGCTCATGCTGTGATCCCAGTACTCTGGAGGCTGAGACAGGAGGATCACAGGTTCATGGATAGCCCCAGCAATTTAGCAAGACCCTGAGCAATTTAGCGAGACCCTGCTTCAAAATAAAAAAGGGCTGGAGGTGTAGCTAGGAGGTAGAACGTCCATGGGTTCAAACCTTAGTACAAAAAACAAAATGCAGTGTATGAATGTTTATAAAAGAGGGCCTCAGGGAGTGGGGAGCAGGCTCAGCAGTGCGAGGCTGCTGGGGGCCAGGGGCGCAGGCTTTCAGGAAAGGTACTGGTGGATGGATCCGTGTTCTTTTTTGGTGTGCCCACCTGTTTGGGTCAGAGGAAGCTAGGTCATGCTGCGCTACAAACAACTCCCAGGATCTCTGTGAAGCCTTTTTCCTGGGGCGTCGCTCAGCGACACGCAGGGATAAGGCATGCTCTGGGTCTAGCAGGAAAGTGACGTCACTTTGCTTGCATTCCATTGGCCAAAGCGAGTCACATGTTCACATCTCGCCTCGAAGATGTAAGTAAATGTGACTCCACCACCGAGCCCCAGGAGCTAGAGCAGGAATGTGAGAAGGCGGCCCTGCGGGCCAGCGCGTCCTGCTGTCACCACGCTCAGTCCATTCTGTGAAGGTCTGAGCTAATAAATAAGCCAAGGTAAAGGGCAGGGGTCTGATTGTTGGAAAGAAGCCATATTTGCCATTATTTCTAGGTGATTTTTTTCTATTCTTTTTTTTTTTTTTTTCTTATGACGGTGGTAGGGATTGAACCCAGGGGCATTCTACCACTAGCTACAACTCCAGCACCATTTCATGTTTTATTTTGAAACAGGTTTCACCAAGTTGCTGAGGGCCTTGCTAAGTTGCTGAGGCTGGTTTCCATCCTGTGACCCTCCTGTCTCAGCCTCCCAAGTACTGGGATTACAAGCTAGCGCCACCACACCCAGCTCTGATATGTTTTCTCAAAGCTGTGCCCGCTTCTGCCATCTGCTTCTACCTCTCCTGTGTGGGGAATATGGGGACAAAGGAAACACAGCTGGACAGACCAGAACAGGTTTTATTTGGGGTAAAGCCTGGGAGGGGGGACTGACCGGGAAAGAGCGTCCAGGAGAGTCAGGAGCCCCCTTCCTTACAGACCAGGGGCTTTTTCTGGGGCAAGGAAGGGGGGTGCAGGAGTAGTCGTGCAAGCCGCTGGTTGGTGGGCTAGTGACCAGGTCATCTCGGGGCAGGGCAACGGGCAGGGGGTGTTCCTCTTTCTTCCGCACTGTTTTGGATCCCTTTGTTTTCCGTCCAATCCGGCCAGACCTCATGGCCAGACCTCACAGTGCCCACATCCTGCCTCTCTAGAAACACCTAAAATGCCACCGTAAAGCCTTAGAACACCAGAAATCAACACAAAATCGTAAAGCGATCAGTTAGAAGAGATGTATTGCCTAGAAGGGAACAAAAATTAGATCGACAGAAGCTTCTCACTCATAAGTTACTGTTGATGTTTTATTTTTGGATTTTCATGGTCATGGTTATATTCCATTATATATCTAATTCATAAAAATGGATCAATGACTCCAAAGAGGCCCTTCAAACTGTAATGATGGAAGTGGCAGCGTAGCTCCTCAGCAGAACGCTGTAGGCACAATAAATAAATAGTTCTCTAGGGAACTATGACGTGAAACTGCCTTTGTGTGTGTGTGTGTTTGTGGTACTGGGGATGCAACCCAGGGCTCAGGCAACCCTGAGCTACACCCCCAGCCCTATTTTATTCTTTTATTTTGAAACAGTCTCGCTGAGTTGTGGAGGGCCTCACTAAATTGCTGAGTGCTGCCCGTGAACCTGTGATCCCCCTTCTTAGCCTCCTAAGTGCTGGGATTACAAGGGTACACCAGCACACCTGGCTGAAACTGCATATTGTAAGACAAACAGAACCGGGCATGGTGGTGCATGCCTGTCATCCCAGCACTTGGGAGGCTGAGATGGGATGATCACAGGTTTGAGGCCAGCCTCAGCAATTTAGTGAGACCCTCAGCAACTTAGCAAGACCCTATTTCAAAATAAAAAGGGCTGGGGTATAGCTTGGAGGTAGAATGCCCCTGGGATCAATCCCCAATACCAAAAAAAAAAAAAAAGACAGATCCTTGGGTAATGAGTGATTCTATATGTGGCGCCATAAACAGGAATTATGAGCATGTGTTCAATGAGGAATACTTGAAAGTTTCATTTCTTTGGTCAGCAATGCATTCGCCCCTAGTCCTTGATATATTATAGTTGAAATGCAAACTGATAAGCCGGGCATGGTGGCACACGCTTGTAATCCCAGTACTTAGGAGGCTGAGACCGGAGGATCCGGGTTCACGGCCAGCCTCAGCTACTTAGTGAGGCCCTCCGCAACTTAGTGAGACCCTGTTTCAAAATAAAGAATAAAAAAATAGTGCTTGGAAGTAGAATGCCCCTGGGTTCAATCCCCAGTACCGCCAAAAAAAAAAAAAAATGCAAACTGATGAATAGTAGTCTGAAGTCATAAAAATGCTTTCTATTATTCTCTTTCCCAAAAGCAACCAATCCAGTTTTTCCAGAACAAGCACAAAATACCGCTTTCTAAGGGAAGATTGATTGTTCTCGTTACGAAAGGTGCAGGGGTGACTCAAGCTGCAGAGTTGCTGTCTTCCTTAGCAAATGCACATGAAAGTCACACGACTGCCAAGATTCTTAGAAACCAGCTGCAAAGATAACGACAAAGACTGTGCTTGGAGAGAGAGCCCAGAAGGTATTGACAAAGCTCCTTTATCAGATAGCGCTGCCGGGCATTGCACGATATCAAGTGTACACAAAGTAGAAAAGCAATGATTAGTACGTACACATGTGAGCTAATACTTTGCTTTTGAGCCGGCCAAAACTGCTCTTGTGCAGAGCATAAAGGAGCCCTTGGCACACGTGGGGTTCAAACATAAAGGAGCAATGCTGCCAGGCTTGTCATCTTGTTTTCCCTGCCAAAGTATGATAAGAGGCTTTTCACTTATAGATTATTTGCTTTGTGAGTCATGGGCCAGAACTGGTGCTTTGGGATCCGTGCCAGCGTCGAAGCAGCCACCACTGGCTGAGGAAGGGCTTTGCTCTGGGAATGGGAGAGGCCGCTTCTCCTGAGGCTTTATGCACAGAAAAGAGTTAATGGTCAACGAGATGCATCTGGACCTTGATTCAGGGTTTAAGGAAGTGATGATTTAAAAAAAAATTGTCTAATTCCAGCCGAGTTCAATGTACATTTTCTTAGCTTGCTGTGGGAAAAAGCAAGTAGCGTGCCGGTGTGTGTTCAGTCAGGGATGACAGGAACCCAATTCCAAGTGGATTAAGCAATAAACGGGGCTAATTAGGGCGTTTGTGATGTCAGGGCTCTGGCCCGGCTCCCTGCAGGTGCCTTGGCTCTGCCCTCCTTGGGTTGGCTTCCTTTCAGACCAGCTTCGCTGCAGAGCCTGAGGCCACGCCCCTCCCCACTGTCCAGACCCAAAGAGAGTAACTGGCCCAGAATGCCCAGAGAAACACTGAGCTTCACACTGATTGGGCTGGCTCTGGTCACGTGCCCACTTCTGGACCAATCGCAGTGTTTCTAAAGGTAGAACCCACAAATTGCCCTACCCCTGCCTTAGAGAGGTGGGAGAAGGAAAGGAGGGAGGAAGGAAGAGAGGAGGGAAGGAAGGCCTTTTCATTGATAGGAACAATGCGGGGGGGGGGGCGTACTAGGGATCGAACCCAGGGGCATTCTACCTCCAGGCTATACCCCAGCCCTTTTTATTATTTTTTAAAAATTTTGCTAAGTTGCTGAGGGTCTCACTAAGTTGCTGAGGCTGGCCTGGAACCTGCAATCCTTCTGTCTCAGCCTCCCAAGTACTGGGATTATAGGTGTGCGCCACCATGCCCAGCTTGAAACAATTCTTAATGTTGAAAATGATGTTTCCAACTACTTGAGAGGCTGATGCAGGAGGATCATAAGTTCGAGGCCAGCCTGTACCTGGACAAGTTAGACCCTGTCTCAAAAAAAGGAAAAAGATGTTCCATCTTTTAATTTAAAATCATTGCTGGAACTCTGCTGTGTGTATGTGTAATTTGTTTATCTATTTTTATATATATTATATATATATATATATTTTTTTACTACAAATTGATGATCTATGAATGTGCCAAATGCCCATGAGGTGGTCAGTGGTGTGAAAACGTCGAGAAACTGCCCTTAAGAGGCTGCTTCAAGGATCCCATACCTAACCTACACCCCTTGCAAATTTATGTTCTCCTGAGAAGCCAACACTCAATGATTACAAATTAATATTCAAAATAAAATTCTCCTCCATCCCTTCCCATCATAGGGAATGGGGTCAGTGCCCGGCAGGCAGTGAGTTGGAAGTGAACCGTCAGCCACGGTGCCCTTCCTGGGGTCAGCCGTCCCTCGTCCTGAGCTCTGCTCACCGGGCAGCGGGCGCAGTGGGGTCAGCGCCAGCCCCACGTCCCTGTTGTCTGCAGGCCGCCCTCACCAAGGTGGCACCTCTCTCCGGCTCGTCCTCTCTGTTTCTGCTTCTCCCTCTCCAGTTCCTTCATCCCGCCCCTCATCAGCCTGCTCTCTCTGTTTGTGCAAGGACTATCTTCCTGTCCCCAATGACAACCTTGGTCCAGGTCTCCCTGACTTCGTAGGTCCAGCGGGCAAGGCTACGTCCTGAGAATGACTGCCACTCCCCCACCAGCATGCATAGGAGGGACGATGCAAGTAAAGGGACGTTGGCTCAGTAAATACTTCAGAGCAAGTCTACAGATCCTCTGGAAGATATCATCTGAACGTACTGTGTGGAGATAGTTCTTAAGGGCCATATGGACCTGCCCGTGGCCGGTGTGCAGCACCTGAGCTGTTTCTTGCTCCCCTGCCAGCTCTACTGTATCTTTATTGACTTTCCTAATGACTTCTCCCGTTGTTGGAAGTCGTTCCTTACTTTTGTCATCTGAAACTTGACCATGAATGAGGCGTTGAGACAAGGAAGAACCCTGGGCCCTGCTGAGGTCTGAGCCCAGCCCTAGACCTGAGCTCCCGCCTCTGATCAGCAGTAGTCACCATCACAAAGCCGCCTCTAACCTTTCCTCATGACCTCCAGACCTTAGGCAAGGTGTTCCTCTGGACAGCAGGCAAGCCCGCTTTCCCTTATGCAACTGTCTCTCTTCTTTTGCAAGATGGAAGTTTCCAGTGCAACAAGGTGCGATGACAAGGAAGACACAGCCTTTGGGATCAGCAAGACCCGGATGTGAGCCTCAGACTCACCAGATAGGAGCCATGGGGTCTCACTCAGGGCGCTTATGTCTATGAGCCTGATTTTTTTGGGGGGAGGAGGTACTGGGGATTGAACCCAGAGGTGTTCTACCTCTGAACTATACACCCAGCCCTATTTTACTTTTTATTTTGAAACAGGGTCTTACTAAGTTGCTAAGGGTCTCACTAACTTGCTAAGTTGCTGAAGGTGGCCTCGAACCTGCAATTCTCCTGTCTCAGCCTCCCAAATACTGGGTTTACAGGCATGCACCACCATACCCGGCAATGAGCCTTACTATTTTTTGTGTGTGTGTGGTAGTGGGGATTGAACCCAGGGGGCGGTCTACCTCTGAGCTACACCCCCCCGACACTTTTTATTTTTTTGTTTTGAAACAGGGTCTTGCTAGGTTGCTGAGAGTCTTGCTACTTGCTGAGACTGTCCTCTAACCTGCAATCCTCCTGTCTCAGCCTCCCATAAGCCTGATTCTTTTTTTTTTTTTACAGTACTGGGGATTGAACCCAGGGGCATCCTATCTCTGAGCTACACCCCCAGCCCTATTTTTTATTCTTTATTTTGAAACCGGCTCTCACGAAGTTGCAGAGGGCCTCACTAGGTAGCTGAGGCTGGCCGCAAACCTGGATCCTCCGGTCTCAGCCTCCCAAGTACTGGGATTACAAGTGTGCGCCACCACACCCGGCAGGAGCCTTATTCTTGATTGGGAAATGTATAATAAATCCCCCATGAGGATTAAAGAGCCTTCTCATGTTAGCCTTCCTGCCCTCCTTAGAGGAATGAAAAGCAAAACTTACTCTCTTCCACCCAGCACCCATCAGTTCAACCAACATGTATTGAACACCGACATAAACACTGGTGGGCCGGGCGTGGTAGCGTACCCTTGTAATCCCAGTACTTGGGAGGCTGAAACCGGAGGATCTGGGTTTGTGGACAGCCTCAGCTACTTAGTGAGGCCCTCCGCAACTTAGTGAGACCCTGTTTCAAAATAAAGAATAAAAAATAGTGCTGGGGGTGTAGCTCAGAGGTAGAATGCCCCTGGGTCCAATCCCCAGTACCTCAAAAACAAACAAACAAACAAACAAACAAACAAACAAACAAACACTGGCGGGTAACACAGAAATCCAACACGGACCCTGAAGTTCGAGAATTTGCTGCCCTGTGTCCTGGCCCTCTCTATAAACTTGCCCCAGAGGATAATGGTGTAGTAGGGTCATGTGCTTCCTGACCTCTCAGAGGTCACAGCAACTTGGTAAATGGTGACGGAAAGTCCCATTTCGTTCTCCCTGGAAATGTCTCCGCAGCAGCATTTCCCCAGGGACTTGGCCTGCTTTCTTCTTCTCTCTACTCACATTCTCCCTCACTTGATTTCTCATTCCTGGGAGGGGTTGGATGGGGATCCCCTTTGCCCCAGCGGGAGGCAGAATAATAGCGCCCCAGAGACCAGCAGCTCCATTCAGGACCACGAACAGCGCCAGGAAGCCACATCCAGGTCCAAAGAGGTGGTGAGTCCCATCAGCCCTGGGTGTCAGGGCCCAGGGGCTAGAGCCAGCCTGAGGGGGAGAGACGCGCCTGCCTCTCACAGGCCTGCTCCTGCTGGTGGGGCAACTGGATTCTCACCAGAGCCCGAGGTGTGAACCCTTAACAACCCCCACCCCAGGCTTTGGGCTGGAAGATGGGTCTGAGAACCAAAGATACCCAGGAACACATTCCATTTGGATGTGCAAGTGGAAAGGGAGATCTGACTGCTGAGTCTGTGGGGAGCAGATATCAGGGGGTTGGGATGTGAAGACCTGCCTGAGAGCCATTCCTCAGCCGTGTCACACTGTGTGCTCATGCTGTAAGCCTCTTAAAGCCAGTCGAGGACATTGAGGCACAGGAGCTCACAGGAGCAGCAGGCCCTAAGTAGGCTGGCCCTTCCCTACCAGCCTGGCCCTCCCCGTGAGACCCTGCTTCTGGAGTGCCGCACGGCCGCTCCGTGGGCATTTCTGCTCACCTGCCCCTCACCGAGGCCATGAACATCACAAAGTCTGGCCCACTCTGTTTTCTCTCTTTCCTGCTGTCAGAGCCTCAGATCTCACCTCCCTCTCTTTGCCTCTAAGACCCACGTTACCAATCCAGAGTCCTGCTAACTGCATGATCTCTAAGGAGAAAATCTTCCAGACAGAGAAATGGAAAGGATGGGTCCTGTGGCACGGGATGCAGGTCTTGCTTTGGGTCAGAAACCTGTATACGGAGCTTTCTCTCCACCAGCAGAATATATGAGCCTGGGGACTCAGGGACGTGTGTGGGGGGGTTCCCTCCACTTGGCACCCAGTTACCTGCTTGTTTTTCTATCCCGTCCCTACAACTCTGAGTTGGTTTGGGGGTTGTGGTTTCCAAGACAGGAATGTTTCCTCCAGAGGACACAGCTCTATTACAGCAGATGTTGGGGTGCTACTTAACCTTGGGGTCTTCATGCCTCTGACCCAAGGAGGAAAGAAAGGGTGACTAGTCTCAATTACAAGGAGAAATTGGGTTGCTGCTTATTATAGTTTGATGTAAAATGTCCCCTAAAGAGTTCATTTATTAATGTTTGGAGTCGATGTAATTGAGTCTTCAGGGTTGTAATCCCATTGTAATGGATTTATCTGGGTGGTGGCTGGAGGGGGTGGGTCCCTGGGGGTGCAGCCTTGGGGATTATATATGGCTCCTCCTCCTCCTGCTCACTCTCTCTTGCTTCCGGCCTCCATGATGTGAGGAGCACAGCCCGTGTGCTCTCCCTCTCTTTACCTTCCACCGCCATGCCCTGAGATCCGAGATTCCCGGCCTTACATGGACTGAACCAGAAACCGTAAGGAAATAAATCTTTCCTTCAAGTTACGTGGTTAATCTTTTATTTTTATTTATTTATTTATTTATTTATTTATTTATTTTGCGGTACTGGGATTGAACCCAGGGGCATTCTACCTCCGAGCTACACCCCAGCCCTATTTTTTATTCTTTATTTTGAAAGCGGGTCTCACTAAGTTGCAGAGGGCCTCACTAAGTAGCTGAGGCTGGCCGCGAACCCGGATCCTCCGGTCTCAGCTCCCAAGTACCGGGATTACAAGCGTGTGCCACCACGCCCGGTTTGGTCAATCTTTTAGATCATAGCTGTGGCAAATGCTGGCCGGAGCACTGCTGCACAGTGCAGGTGCGTATCTGAACCCTAGAGCCCGGCTTATTCTTTTATTTTGAAACAGGGTCTCAGCTGGGCTTGGTGGCACACACTTGTAATCCCAGTACTTGGGAGGCTGAGACTGGAGGATCCAGGTTCACAACCAGCCTTGGCTACTTAGTGAGGCCTCTGTAACTTAGTGAGACCCTGTTTCAAAATAAAGAATAAAAAAAAAAAACAGAAAGAAAGAAACAGGGTCTCACTAAGTTGTAGAGGGCCTCACTAAATTGCTGAGGCTGGCCGTGAACCTGCGATCCTCCTGTGTTCGGCCTCCTAGGATGACAGGCATGTGCCACCACACCTGACTTATTACTTACTTTATTTTTTTTATTTTTGTGGTACCAGGGATTGAACCCAGGGGCATTCTACCTCTGGGCTACACCCCCAGCACTATTTTTTATTCTTTATTTTGAAACAGGGTCTCACTAAGTTGCGGAGGGCCTAAGTAGCTGAGGCTGGCCGCAAACCTGGATCCTCCGGTTTCAGCCTCCCAAGTACTGGGATGACAGGTGTGCACCACCATGCCTGGCTTATTACTCACTTTATTTATTTTTTTTTTTTTGCAGTACCGGAGATTGAACCCAGGGGCGTTCTACCTCCGAGCTACACCCCCGGCCCTATTTTTTTTTTTTTATATTTTATTTTGAAACCGGGTCTCACAAAGTTGCGGAGGGCCTCACTAAGTAGCTGAGGCTGGCCGTGAACCCGGATCCTCCAGTCTCCGCCTCCCAAGTATTGGGATTACAAGCGTGCGCCACCACGCCCGGCCTATTACTCACTTTAAAGTACCAACTTTTAGCTTTCCAGATCACTCTCTATTGCCTGTCTGTTTCCTATTTATATTATTTCCACTCTTTATTGTTTCCTTCCTTCTACATATTTTGGTTTTGATTTTTCTCTTTTTTTGTAATTAAAATGAAAGCTTAGATCATTGATTTTAAGCCTTTTACTTTTTTTTTTTTTTGGTGTGTATGTGGTAGTGAGGATTGAACCCAGGGGCATTCCACCTCCAAGCTACACCCCCACCACCCCAGCCCTTTTTAAAAAAAATTTCTTGTTGAAACAGGATCTCACTACATTGCTAAGTCTTGCTACATTGCTGAGGCTGGCCTCAAACCTGCAATCCTCCTTTCTCAGCCTTCCAAGTACTGGGATTACAAGCGTGTGCCACCACATCCGGCAACTTTTCCCTATTTTAATATCAGCATTTTTAAACTGTAAGTTTTGCTCTAAGCATTGCTTTAGTTGCATTCCACAAATGTTGCTAAACTAAAGGAAAATAGGAAAATACACACTGAGAATTGGAGATTGTAACACATTATTTTCAGTAGGTGTTACGACAACCAGGCCAAAAAAATCAGTAAGGATATAGTAGATTTGAAACAATTTAATCGACATGTATAGAAAATTACACCTAAAAACTATAAAAAATATTTTTCCAAGTGTACATGGAACATTATCAAGTTAAACATATGCTGGAGCAGAAGTCATCTCAATAAAATAATTGAGATCAGATGGTGTATGTACTCTTTTTTTTTTTCTTTTTATGGTACTAGGGATTGACTAGGGACATTCTCAGAGCTATATGCTCAGCCCTATTTTATTATTTTAGTTTAGTTTAGTCTTTAGTTTTTTCGGTACTGGGGTTTGAACTCAGGGGCATTCTACCTCCGAGCTACACCCCCAGCCCTATTTTTTATTCTTTATTTTGAAACAGGATCTCACTAAGTTGCAGAGGGCCTCACTAAGTAGCTGAGGCTGGCCGCGAACCCGCGATCCTCCTGTCTCAGCCTCTCAAGAACAGGGATTACAAGTGTGCGCCTCCACTCCCAACTCCCTATTTTATTTAGAAACAAGATCTCACTAAATTGCTGAGGACCTTGCTAAGTTGCTGAGGCTGGCCTCAAACCTGCTACCCCCCTTCTCATCCTCCCAAGCACTGGGATTACAGGCATGCACCACCATGCCTAGCTAGAGTATTTACTCTTATTAAAGTGGAATTAAATTAGAAATCAATAACAAAAAAACCTAGGAAATATCTAAATTTGGAAATCAAATAGCATACTTCTATATACCTCTTAGGCCAAAGAAGTCACATAGGAATTTTTTTATTTTTTTATTTTATTTTTATTTATTTTTTTGGTACTGGGGATGGAACCTGGGGGCATTCTACCTCTGAGCTACACCCCCAGCCCTGTTTTATTTTTATTTTGAAACGGGGTCTCACTAGGTTGATGAGAGTCTCACTACTTGCTGAGGCTGTCCTGGAACCTGTGATCCTCCTGTCTCAGCCTCCCAAGTACTGGGATTACAGGCGTGCATCACCATACCCAGCTTAAAAAAAATACTTATTAAATGTCTGTGATTATGGGGCATGGTGGCACATGCCTGTGATCCCAGTACTTAGGAGGCTGAGACAGGAGAATCCCAGGTTCAAGACCAGCCTCAACAATTTAGTGAAACCCTTAGCAACTTAGTGAGACCCTTTTTCAAAATAAACAATAAAATAGGTCTGGGGGTGTAGCTGGGAGATAGAATGCTCCTGGGTTCAATCCCCAGTACACCCCCTCAGACACACACATGATATCTGTGATTAAAATACTTCATCATAGTAGGACATGGTTTCGCACACTCGTAAACTTAGTGAGACCCTGTTTCAAACTAAAAATAAAATAAAACCAGGCGTGGTGGTGCATGTTTGTAATCCCAGTACTTGGGAGCCTGAGATCGGAGGATCCGGGTTCATGGCCAGCCTCAGCTACTTAGTGAGGCCCTCCGCAACTTGGTGAGACCCTGTTTCAAAATAATGAATAAAAAATAGGGCTGGGGGTGTAACCTGGAGGTAGAATGCCCCTTGGTTCAATCCCCAGTTCCGCAAAATAAATAAATAAAATAAAATAGGGCTGGGAGTGTAGCTCAAAGGTAGAATGCCCCTGGGTTCAATCCACAGTCCTCCCCCCCCACAAAACCTTCATCCTAGACAGTGTGTCACAGACTAGACTGGGTGGGTGTCTGGCATTATATTAGAAGGCAGATTTCAGAGGCAGGAACCACTCTGCCTCCATATCTAGAAACCACCTCAGGCTTGCTAATTAGTAAGTTGAATGTCAGGAATGAGTTTTCACTGATGAGATTAACAACTTGTTAATTAGCATGATGACTTAGTAAAAGGCTCTGATGGATAAATTAAAGATATGTTGATTTATTTTAGTGACACTCCCCTCCCTTGTATAAATAGGATAGAAAAACCTAGCAGGCCCCATAGGTGGAACACTTAGGAATGCTGCTTGGTCCTGGAGCCCTCAAAGGTCTTATATCTAAACAATGGGGAGGATGATGGTTATTGGCCTAATGCTAACCATAGGAGTAACCGAACCCTACCTCTGGGCTAGGGTCACATCTGCCTTCCGTGCACTGCTGTGCAAGATACCAGCTGGAATACCTGACGACAGCGCCTGGGCTTCATCACTATACAGAACTGTTTTGTACCTACTTGCTTATTATTGTTTGTCGATTGTCTATATATGTGGCAGGATTTGGAACAAGGGCAGCTAGTAGCACATCTTTATCCACTTCAAACTTTTTTTTTTTTTTGCGATACCGGGGATTGAACCCAGGGGCGTTCTACCTCTGAGCTCCACCCCCAGCCCTATTTTTTATTCATTATTTTGAAACAGGGTCTCACTAAGTTGCGGAGGGCCTCACTAAGTAGCTGAGGCTGGCCGCGAACCTGGATCCTCTGGTCTCCGCCTCCCAAGTAGATAGTTTTATATCTTAAGAGGCAAAGATATAAAATCCAATCACTGATGTAGACACTACGGTAGAAGTTAACAGCTTCCCAGGAAGAGAGGGAAGAATGAGGTAATTATCTGATGAACCCAAGATGGTAGAACAGGGCGGTGCACAGGCTTCAAGATGACCAGCACGGAAGGTGGCGAGACTCGGATCTATAAATAGGCCTCTGGATGCCCATATGGGTTACAGACCAGAGTCCCCACCCCCAGCTCTTAGATCATTCTGCAGCATCAAACGGATTGGTAGGTATCCTCAAAAACTGCACAAAACAATCAAATTGCTCCCTTACTAAGTAACTACTTTTTGCCCCTGGAAGATTTGAATTAAGCACACAAATGTAAAAAGAACAAAAACTAAAGTGTCAATATTTTTATGTTACATTTTTCTTTTTTATATCCTTATAATATTTAAGAGAATTCAGTTGATTAGAAAAATAGATTGCTTCATGATTATAATTTTAAAGATATGATTGAAGCTGGGTGTGGTGGCGCACCACCTGTAAGCACAGTACTTGGGAGGCTGAGACAGGAGGATTGCATGTTTGAGGCCAGTCTCAGCAACTTGGTGAGACCTTGTTTCAAAACAAAAAATTAAAAAGGGCTGGAGGATATAGCTTGGAGGTAGAATGCCTCTGGGTTCAAGCCTCAGTACCAAAAGAAAAAAAAAAAAAGAAAAATGTGATTGAGTCATTGTTTTGGATTTAGGATTGAGTCTTTTATACATAGCACTGGAACAGCTAATTATACTTCAAATTCACCATATTTATAAGCTAAATATATTGGATTTACAAGAATTGTTTGAGGATGTTTTTTGTTTTGTTGGTACTGGAGATTGAACCCAGGGGCATTCTACCTCCAAACTACACCTCTATCCCCTTTTTATTTTTTTGTTTTTGAAACAGGGTCTCACTAGGTTGCTGAGAATCTTGCTATATTGCTGAGGCTGCCCTCAAACCTGCAATCCTCCTGTCTCAGCCTCCCAAGTACTGGGATTCCAGGCGTGTGCCACCATGCCTGACTTTGCTTGAGTATTTGAGGTTTGTCAGTCAATTAGACTTAAGAAATTAAGCAAATATATTGTATATTATAGAGCATACCATGTAAAATATTTAAAGGAGTTTAAGTTTGTAAATGAGACCATAATTAACCAAAGCCTCCTTAAAATTGATTGCTGAAATTTTCTAGACCTATAATTAAACTAATAAGATATTTAAACTGAAATTTAATACTTGAGGATAAACTAGGTTTTTTCCTTTTATGTCTTACTTTAATAAGCTGAATATTAATTTTTTTTTTTTTGCAGTACCGGGGATTGAACCCAGGGGCGTTCTACCTCTGCGCTATGCCCCCGGCCCTATTTTTTATACTTTATTTTGAAACCGGGTCTCACGAAGTTGCGGAGGGCCTCAGTAAGTAGAGAGAGAGAGAGACAGGGAGAGAGAGTACGAGAGAGCTGAGGCTGACCACGAACCCAGATCCTCCAGTATCCACCTCCCAAAGTACTGGGATTACAAGCGTGCGCCACCACGCCCGGCTGAATATCTAGGAGGATCCGGGTTCGCGGCCAGCCTCAGCGCGCTCTCTCTCTCTCTCTCTCTCTCTCTCTTTCCCTTGTCTCTCACTCTCTCTCTCCTTAGTGAGGCCCTCCGCAACTTCGTGAGACCCGGTTTCAAAATAAAGTATAAAAAATAGGGCCGGGGGCGTAGTGCGGAGGTAGAACGCCCCTAGGTTCAATCCCCGGTACCACACACACACAAAAAAAAAAATCAATAAAAATTCTCACTAGTGCGAATGTGTGTGTATGGGGTTGAGGTTATTTGAGACAGTCTGGCCACCACTTATTTCTGTTCATGTGAGGGAAAGAATATTTCAAATTCTCTTCGGAGCCCTAAATTCACCTGGGCACTGGACTTTTGTCACAACACCCAGGACTAGGAGGACAAAGTGTCCGCAGCCCATACAGGTCTGAGGTTGTGGCTCACAGGGTCCCTTAAAGGATGTCCTTTAAGTGTGAGAAAGGCTGGGGCTCACCTGTCCCACTGTCTGAGGCTCCGGTGCACCTGGGTTCCCTCCAAGGCTCACGAGTACCAGGACGCCATTCCCTTGGGCAAAGTCCATGGGCAGCTGGTCCAGGCGAAGGCCTGCCCTGGACAGTGGCAGGTGGAGGAGAGGACTCCTTGAGGAAACCCCAGTCCGTGGGGGACACGGGACAAGGGCGACGTGACCCACAACGGGAGGTCGTCCTCCTCCAGCCGGGATGGCTTGCCTCACGTGACACTGGACCCGGCTATAAGTAGGAACAGGGCCCCCAGGCCAGGATGCTGGGGAGAGCAGGTGGCCAGCGGCCCCGGGCAGCAGCCCCCTCGCTGACCACTGCTGAGGGCAGGGTCGGCTCTGCTAGACAGGCCCTGCCGACGGAACGCAAGGGTGCACCAACCTCCCAGCCCCGCCTGCGACGTTGCCCTGGCCTTTCATTGATGCCAAAAAGAATCTGGAGAAATTAGCAGTCCCCCAAACCGCTGAAAGTCGCTGGAGAAAAGTTCCCCAGCCAAACAGGAAGAGCAGGAAGAGGGCAAGTTTGCACAGAGCTGAGATGAAAGAGAACACGGGAGAACTCTGCGTTTCTCCTTGGCTGTTTTGCATTCTCTGGTAGGAGAGGCCCCAGGAGCCAGAACCGCCCTGGATTTTATCTGTGATCACCCAGGCAGGCCTTGGTTCTCCTGACCGACTGTGGCCGACACCCCGTCAGTCTGGTTGACCTTCGGAGGGGTCTCGCGAGGGACCTCCAGACTCCAGGAGGCAGACTGTCGTGGAAGAGAGAAACTCGCATCTTCAAATCATTGCAGTATTTGGGGTGTCTTTGTACAGAAGCCTAAAGGTTGCCCTAACTAACTAGCCGACCAGAAGGGGATGGCTTCCTACCCGTGGCTCACCTCTCTGTGACAGAATGCCCTGGCTTGGGGTTTTATTTATTTAAAAAAAATTTTTTTTGTGGAGCCGGGCGTGGTGGCACATGCTTGTAATCTCAGTACTTGGGAGGTTGAGACCAGAGGATCCCGGTTCGCGGCCCGTCTCGGCTACTTAGTGAGGCCCTCTGCAACTTAGTGAGACCCTGTTTCAAAATAAAGAATAAAAAATAGGCTGGGGGTGTAGCTCGGAGGTAGAATGCCCCTGGGTTCAATCTCTCCTTTACAACACACAAAAAATTTTTGAACCCAGGGGCATTCTACCTCTGAGTTACACCCCCAGCCCTATTTTATTTTTATTTTGAAACAGGGTCTCACTAGGTTGATGAGAATCTCACTACTTGCAGAGGCTGTCCTCGAACCTGCAATCCTCCTGCCTCAGCCTACCAAGTACTGGGGTTACAAGCCTGTGCCACCATGCCCGGCTGGGGTTTTATTTCTTTATTTTTGTGGGACTTGGGATTGAACCCAGGGGCATTCTACTCCTGAGCTACGCCCCCAGCCCTTTTAATTTTTTATTTTGAAACAGGGTCTCACTAAGTTGCCGAGAGTCTTGCTATATTGCTGAGGCTGGCTTCAAACCTACGATCCTCCTGTCTCGACCTCCCAAGAACTGGGATTACAGTGTCCCTGCCTGGTTTGGGGTTTTAGAGGTAGCTCTTTCCATTGTTACGCACGGCCTTCTGCCTTCCATAATACACGGAGAGGAGGCTGAAGGCCGGGCTGCAGCTGAAGTGAGAAGCAGCCGCCACTGAGCACGTGGAAATGCACAGCAGCCCCGGTGTGGCCTCTGCATGGAGTTTGGAGGCCCCTCTCCTCTTGCAGAGTTCTCCCCAAGCTCTCCTCCACGGCCTGTGACGTTCTGCACAGGGGGCCCCTGCCTCTCTCACTGACCTCAGTCTCCCTGTCTACTCTGCTCCAGTCCCACGGGCTCCCTCTGGTCCCTCAGATAGGCCGGCCGTGTCCCTGCCCCAGGGCCCTTGCACTTGCTGCTCCTTCTGCTCAGGGCTCCCTCCAGGTCTCCACAGTTGCTTGTTTCCTCTTGCAGGTCTCATCTCAGATGTGGCTCCCACAAAGGCTTTCCCTGACCCCCAACCGAGCATCCCACACGAACACCCTGTCCGCTCCAC
This sequence comes from Glis glis, assembly GCA_004027185.1. Taxonomy (NCBI): domain Eukaryota; kingdom Metazoa; phylum Chordata; class Mammalia; order Rodentia; family Gliridae; genus Glis; species Glis glis. Next base: position 24,687 of record PVJS01004936.1, on the reverse strand, counting down.
TACACAACCCCGCTCAGTCTCTTCTAAGCCTGTGTCCCACCTGAAAATCATCCCCTCACCTCGTGGGCTCGTTGTCTGTCTGCTGCTTCCCCGAGAATCTAGTGGGTTCTAGTGAGACTCGTGGGTTCGTTGTCTGTCTGCTGCTTTCCCTCTGGAGGCTGGGACTTTGTCTGTCTTGCTCTCTGCCATGTCCCCAGCACCAAGAATCATGCAAGGCGCACAGCTGGAGTCCTGGCTACCCCGTGCCAGGCCCTGTCCAGAGACCTGGGGCCCAGGGTCCCTTCCCTAGGGAGATCCGGCTTTACAGGAGGAAATGACAATGACCAAAGGGAACTCGACTATGTTCCTGGAACAACTCTGCAAACATCCCAGTGGGGCAAAAGAAGGCTGGGCGGGCAGGTATGGTGTGTGTGTGTGTGTGTGTGTGTGTGTGTGTGTGTGTGTGTGTGTTTTACTGGAGATGGAACCCAGGGGCATTCTATCTCCAGGCTACACCCCCAGCCCTATTTTTTATTCTTTATTTTGAAACAGGGTCTCACTAGGTTGATGAGAGTCTCACTACTTGCTGAGGCTGTCCTGAAACCTGTGATCCTCCTGTCTCAGCCTCCCAAGTACTGGGATTACAAGCGTGCACCACCATGCCTGGCTTATTTTCTATTTTGAAACAGGGTCTCACTAAGTTGCTGAGGCTGGCCTCGGACCTGTGAGCCTCCTGTCTCAGCCTCCCAAATACTAGGATTACAGTTGTGTGTGCCACCATACCTGGCTCAGGTATGGCTTTAGACAGGAGACCTCAGCCTGAGTTTTGAAAGCTGCTCTACCACAGGGCAGGCTTTCTGAAGACCTCATCTGAGATGAGACCCCCGTGAGGGAAAGGAGGCAGCTGAAGAGACGTGGGGGTGTCCTTTCCAGGCAGGAGCAGTGCATGCAAAGTCCCCGAGCAGGGCCCACTCAGGAAACAGCCGGTGGCTCAATGAGGCCCGAGGAAGATGTGCAGAATGGAGACGAGCCCGGCTGCCCCTGAAGACAGGATGAGCTGCTGGCAGGTTTCCTCAACTGTTGATCCCTTGGCTCCTTCGATGTTGAAGAGTCTTAGACAGAGGAATGGCTGGGTCAGAACTGCATTTCCAAAAGATCCCTCTGCCCATATCGGCATTTCCCATGTGCCTTGCCCAATTATGACCATATTCAGGCATGTTTCCAAACGATTCCACTGCCCTCTTTCTAAAAATAGTTAGCCTTTCTTTAGAAGCACATAATTCGCAGCACAGTATTTCAGAAAGCTCTGCGTAGTGAGACTTTTTGAGATTCACATCCTTTGCCCAAACTCCAGCCTTCAGCCTTTCTGTCCACAGTGTCACAGGTCAAATACAACATGTGGCAGGTCTCATTGGTAGGGGGAGATGAAGGGGGCTCTATGTGAATGTAGAACTTGGGGTTCCCCCCATACTGGGGATTGAACTCAGAGCCTCACACATACAAGGTAAGTGGGCTATCACTGAGCTACATCCCCAACCCTTTCTATAAAATTTTCTAGCCAGGCATGGTGGCACACGCTTGTAATCCCGGTACTTGGGAGGCTGAGACAGGAGGATCCGGGTTTGTGGCCAGCCTCAACTACTTAGTGAGGCCCTCCGCAACTTAGTGAAACCCTGTTTCAAAATAAATAATAAAAAATAGGGCTGGGGGTGTAGCCTGAAGATAGAATGCCTCTGGGTTCAATCCCTGGTACCACACACACAAAAATAATAATAAAATAAAAAATAAATAAAATAAATAAAAATAAAAATTTTCGTCGGGCGTGGTGGCGCACGCTTGGAATCCCAGTACTTTGGGAGGTGGATACTGGAGGATCCGGGTTCGTGGCCAGCCTCAGCTCTCTCTCTCTCTCTCTCTCTCTCTCTCTCTCTCTGTCTCTCTCTCTACTTAGTGAGGCCCTCCACAACTTCGTGAGACCCGGTTTCAGAATAAAGGATAAAAAATAGGGCCGGGGTGTAGTGTGGAGGTAGAACGCCCCTGGGTTCAATCTCCAGTACCGCAAAAAAATAAAATAAAATAAAATAAAAAATTAAAAAAAGTAAAAAATTTTCTTTTGAGGCTGGATGTGGTGGTGTATGCTTGTAATCTCAGTACTTGGGAGATTCAAACAGGAAGATCATAGGTTCGTGGCCAGCCTCAGCAACTTAGTGAGGCCCTCTACAATTAGTGAAACCCTGTTTCAAAAAAAAAAAAAATAGGGCTGGGGTTATAGATCAGAGGTAGAATGCCCCTGGGTTTCATCCCTGGTACCACAAAAAAATAAAAAATATATATTTTTTTCTTTTGAGACAGGATGTCACTAAGTTGCCCGGGCTGGCCTCCAACTTGTGATCTTCCTGTCTCAGCTATAGGACATAAGTTTTGTTTACCTCTGCATCTTCTGCGTTTGAGTAGAAATCCGCATCCTTAACAGTGAAGGGGATAATAAGAATAGGCCCTTGTAGGATTGTTTCAAAGAGTAAATTAGTTAATATCAGATGCAAAGCATTTGGAAGAATCCTTGAAACATAATGGGTGCTATACAAAGTGTTAGCTGTTGAGGTTTTTTACAAACATAATTTCAATGTCTAGAATTGATTCAATAAGTTGGGTTTTAGTGGAAGAAAAGATGTAAATGTATCTATTTTCTGTGTGCATGTGTATGTTCATCTCTCTAGAGATATAAGTGGGCTTGGGGCTTAAACACACGTATTGCTCCACCACCACGGACCTACTAGGCGCCCAACAGAGTCCCTGATGTCTATAAATGCTATCATAAGAAATGTTGTTATTCTCATGACAATTCTATAAGATAAGAATGATTATTTCCATTTTGTGTGTGTGTGAGGGGAGGGGTTCTGGGGATTGAACCCAGGGCCATTCTACCTCTGAGCTACACCCTCAGCCCTTTTTATTTTTTATTTGGAAACAGGGTTTCACTAAGTTGCGGAGGGTAGCGATACATTGCTGAGGTTGGCCTCGAACCTGTGATCCTCCTGTCTCAGCCTCCCTAGTACTGAGATTACGGATGTGCACCACCACACCCAGCAACTCCATCTTACAAATGAAGAAAACTCATTCTCAGAGAGGTTGACAGCGGAGAGTTGCACAGCTTGGATTGCATCTATTTGTGGCTTCAACTCCCCATGTGCCTCAGTTCCTCGAAGGCAGGAATCTCATCTTTGCATTCTCAGAAGCCACAGCAGGGAGGGAAGGAGAGACTCAGTGAGCATTTGCTGGGTCTTAATCCCTAAATATGTCATGTAGTCAAAATTACTTTTTTTTTTTCGCGGTGATACTAGGGATTGAACCCAGGAGCATTCTACCTCTGAACTACATCCCCAGCTGTATTTATTTATTTATTTATTTTTACTTATTTTGTGGTACTGGGGATTGAACCCAGAGGCATTCTACCTTCGAGCTACCCCCCAGCCCGATTTTATTTCTTATTTGGAAACAGGGTCTTGCTAGGTTGATTAGAGTCTCACTACTTGCTGAGGCTGTCCTCGAACCTGCAATCCTCCTGTTTCAGCCTCCCAAGTACAGGGATTACAGGTGTGCGCCACTACGTGCGGCTATTTTTTATTTCTGAAACAGTGTCTTGCTAAGTTACCACACACTGTCCTCAAACCTGCAATCCTCCTGTCTCAGCCTCCCAAGTTCTGGGATTACAGGTGCGTTCTACCACTCCTGACTTCAAAATTACTCTTAAGCTGTGGATGTAGATCAGTGGTAGAGCACTTGCCTAGCATGTACAAGGCCCTGGTTTCCATCCCTAGTACCCCCCACCAAAAAAGAACCAAATTATTCTTGAAAATTTCTTCAATGCCTCATTCATGCATTCAACAAATATTAAGTGAACACCTATGTATTGGGGCCTTTGCTATCGGTGGAGATATAGTGGGAGCCAGGCAGGCAATGTCCCTTCACCGTGGCGCTGGGGCCCAGTAAGGGACTCAGCGCTGAGCAAGTGCTCGCTGATGGCAGGCAGTGTTAGGGCCAGGAAGGAAAAAATGAGACCGCTAAGGCAATAGAGCCGGGTAGCAGGAGGGGGCTTATTTAGGTAAATGGTTGGAGGGAACCTTTCTAAAGAGGGGGCATTTGAACAGAGATTGAAAGAACCGAGGAGGCAAGCCAGGCAACCATCTGGAGAACAGGTAAGTGTTCTGGCAGAGGGAGCAGCAAGTGCCAAGGGCCTGGGGTAGGAAAACGCCTGGTGTCTGCAGGGCCTCTAAAGCTCCGTGTACTGGTGTGCTACTCAGCTTTCTATTACTGTGATGAAATGCCCGAGAAAAACAACTTAAAGGAAGAGAGATTTATTTTGGCTCACAGCTTCAGAGGTTTCAGTCCATGATCAGCTGGCGCCATTGCTTTTAGGCCTGTGGTGGGGTAGAGTGTCACGGCAGTGAGCGTATGGAGAGGAGAGCTGCTCAGCTCACAGCAGCTGGGAAGCAGAGAGAGAGAGAAAGGGGCCAGCGACAAGATACAGCCTTCAAAGGTATGCACCCCACCAGGGACGTATTTCCTCCAACTACGCCCCACCTCCTAAATTTCCACCACCTCCCATTAGATTATAAATCCATCAATCAATGAATCCATTGACGAGGTCAGAGCCCTATTGACCCAGTCACCTTCCAAAGGCCTCACTCTGACCTCTGCTGTCCTGGGGACCAAGCTTCCAACACACGAACGTTTGAGGCACATTTGAGGTCCAAACCCTAACACATGGTGTTGAGTCTCAACCCCGCACCGTAATTTGGGTTCTCTGCCCAGATCCCCTGGGATCCCTATTTCTGCCCCCTCCTCGCCCCCATGTGTTTTCATGTCCACCAGCCGGTTCCCATGGCTCTCCTTCCAAAGCCACCCCCGGGCTGAAGCCACACTGCAAACAGAGGCGGAAGCAGGAAGTGCCTGGGAACCGGCATTCCGCCATTCCGCTCTTCCCTGCAGCCTTGAACCAGTGCCCACCTGATGGGGACAAGTATTGAGGAACCCACATTCTAGGTCCCCTGGAGGCTCAGGCTGGGGCTCTTGCTGCAGGGTGTCCACACATACTGGACAATGTTGCAGCCACGTGCGGAATGGAGCAGCAGACACGTTGGCTGATCGTCGAGCTCTGTTCAAATGATGGAGACAATGCACGAGCGAGTGAAATGCACGTGTGGTGCTGCACCCCCCTGCATCGCAGCCCAGCCCTCCAGGACTCCGACCGTGACCTGCGGTTCCAAGATCAAGGCACTGTCTGTTGGCATCAGCAGGGGACGGTCAGTTCTGGCAAGTGACCTGGTCTAGATCTTCAGTGGGACAGGAGGAACAGATTCTCTCTTTTCCAATTCTGACATTGCTCAGAGCCTCAAGAGAAGGTCTAAGTGCATCTGCTACCCCAGGCTGACATTCTAAAGCTGGACAGAGCTACTTCACATCCCTTAGCCCTTCCTGCCCTAAGTGTGGGCAATCCTGTTTAGCAAACGCCTCCCTCCCAACCTCTGCAAAGCCAGGTTCAGCATGCCCATTCCTTCGTTTGTCCGGTAGGCAGCCATGTGTGCCTGATGCTCAGGACACAGAGGCACCAGCTGATGGAGGACACAAAAGTAGGGTCTCCAAAATTCTGCAGGTGCTGTTGTGGAAGGAACGTCTGGCCCCAGGGACCCCATCAGCTTTAAGCATGAGCTGTGACCAAACTGGGGACCCACTTGTGATAAATTATTATAACAATAGCCCCGAGTCCCCTTGCAATGTGCCCTTGTCACCCACCCCCCCCCAGGGGTGGAATTGGTTTCCCCCTCCCTGAATCTGGGCTGGCCCTATTAGTTTTTGAGTGCTCAGAAACAAATCGCCACCAACTTAGGGGTTTAAAGCAAACCCGTTGCTCCTTCAGTGTCTGTAGGCCAGGAGCCCAGAACAGTCTACCTGGAGTCTCTCTGCTCATGTATCCCAGGCTGCAGCCACAGTACCAACCATGTGCTCACTTGAAAGCGTGGGGTCCCCCTCCACGCTCAAGGATTGTTGGCAGAATTCAGACCCTTGCAATTGTAGGACTGAGGTCCTCAGCTCCGAGAAGCCACCATCATTCCAGATTGATGTTGGGGGAAATCAGAAGAAAGATATGGAATTTCCAGCTAGGCGCTCTCTGGAGCAAGTCCATTGAGGAGGTAGTATTTGAGCTGGCTGGTAAAGAACAGGGAGATTTCAGACAAGCGATCATAAGGGACAAGGGTAATTCTAAGGAGAAGTCATGAATGCAGGACCCTCTCCATAGTGTGGCCTTTTGCTTCTTCAAGGTCGAGAGAGCAGTTCTGCTGCTCCAAATCTCTGCTCTCAGGAAAGGCCTGGCCCCTCTTGCTGAGAGCCCCTGGATTGGGTCAGACCAGGATAAACTCCCTTTAGAGCAATTCAGAGTCAACTGATTAGGAACCTTAATTATATTGGCAAAATCACTTTATTTTTTCCATATAACCTAATCGTGGGAGTAAAACCCTAGCCTGTCCCCTATGTCCCACTCACACTCAAGGGGAGGGATCACACCGGACCACGTGTGTACCAGGCAGGGGCAGGGGCAGGAACCTTGGAACCTTGAATTCTGCTCGCCATACCATATGACTTGCTTTGACCAATAGATTCACTGGGAGCAGAGCCGTGTAACTTTCAAGGCCTTGAGATGCTGTCACCTCAGGTGGCTTCTGCAGGCATGTGAGGAAGCCTGAGCTAGATGGCTGGATGATGAGAGCCCACGACAAGAGGGGCCCAGCCAGAGGCAGCACTAAGACTCCAGATGTGGGGGTCACCACTTGGCCTTGACTGGACCACATGAGCAGCCCTGGGCAGGACCAGGGAGACAGCCATGCAGCCGCGCCCAGCCAACCACGGAATCACGAGAGATAATTACTTCTTGTGTTCTAAGCTGCTACACTTTGGTGTTTCATGCTACAGGCTCCTGTCGTTGCATAGGCTGGCCTCTTTCTGGGCAGCAACTCCCCAGGCAAGGAGGCCAATTTTTCCCTTGTGTCATTGGACCAAATGTCAGAACTGTAGACTGTTAGAGGCAGAGGGGACTTTTTCTCATAGCATAGAGATGATCTGGCGGGCATGGTGGCGTATGTCTGTCATCCCAGTACTTGGGAGGCTGAGACAGGAGGATCACAGGTTGAAGGCCAGCCTCAGCAACCTAGCAACACCCTGTTTCAAAACAAAACAAAAAAAAAAAGTAGGTCTGGGGGTGTAGCTTGGCGGTAGAATGTACCTGTGTTTAATCTCTAGTACCACAAAAATAAATACATGAATAAATAAGCAAAACAAAGAATAGAGATGATCTTTTCCAGGGATTCATAACCATAGGATGGGCTTCTGGAGGGGACCACAAATCTCTCAAAACTTTATTATTGAGCCAGGCGTGGTGGTGCACACTTGTAATCCCAGTACTTGGGAGGCTGAGAAAGGAGGATCACAGGTTCACGGCCAGCCTCAGCTACTTAGTGAGGCCTCCACAACTTAGTGAGACCCTGTTTCAAAATAAAGAATAAAAAAATAGGGCTGGGGGTGTAGCCTGGAGGTAGAATGCCCCTGGGTTCAATCCCCAGTACCACCAAAAAAACCTTTATTATTATCATTATTTTGTGGTACTAGGATTGAACCCAGGAGCACCCTACCACTGAGCTATACCCCCATCCCCCCTTTTTATTTTTATTTATTTATTTATTTATTCATTTATTGCAGTACTGGGGATTGAACCCAGGGGCATTCTACCTCTGGGTTACACCCCCAGCCCTATTTTTTATTCTTTATTTTGAAACAGGGTCTCACTAGGTTGCGGAGGCCTCACTAAGTAGCTGAGGCTGGCCTTGAACCCAGATCCTGCTGTCTCAGCCTCCCAAGTACTGGGATTACAAGTGTGTGCCACCACACCTGGCTCCCCCCCCCTTTTTTTTTAAACAGGGTCTTGTCTCTTTAAGTTATTGCACACTGGCCTCAAACCTACAATCCTCCTGTCTCAGCCTCCCAAGTTCTGGGATTACAGGCATGCACCACCATGCCTGGCTTCTCAGAAAACTTTAAGTGAACCGGGACATAACAATTCTCAAAAGAGTTATTGGACAAAAAATGTTGTGAACCACTAAAAATGGTCAGTCCACTCTGCTACGTTGAAATTGAGAAACTAAGACCCAGAGAAGGGGAAAGGATTTTCGTGTCACACCATCACCAAAAGAGAAGGGACACACACCTGGGCATCCTCAGTCCCGTGTCCTCTCATCCGAGCGCTCTTCAGCTGAAGAGTCCCTGATGGTTCCCCTGCCTGGGACAAAGTCCACGCTCAGCCAGCACTCAAGCTACTCCCCTGGGGACGTCCAGCCGCCTCTCCAGTGCCATCTCTTGCTGTGTCTGCTCGCCCAAGACATAGCAGACTACTTGTTGGTTCCCCAAAACACAGACACATTCATGCTGTGAAGTGCTTGCCCAGGATGACTCCTCTACCTGTTTTGCCCTTCCCACTGGTCACTAGCAGGCAATTCCAGTCCCAAATCAAATGTCCCCACCTGTGAGAAGCCCTCCAGCCTCTCCTCCAGGCAGGTGTTGCTCCCTTATCTACACTCCGAAGGCATTCTCTACCTACCTTTTGTTGCAGGCTGAACCATGCCCCCCAAAGCTGTCCACATCTTAATCCTTAGAACCTACGAATATGACACCTCATGTGCTACACAAAGGGACTCTGCAGATGAGATTAAGTAAAGAATGTTGAAAGCCGGGGGTGGTGGCACACGCCTGTAATCCCAGTACTTGGGAGGCTGAGACATGAGGATTGCGGGCTCAAGGACAACCTTAGCAATTTAGAGAGACCCTCAGCCACTTAGCGAGACCCTGTTTCAAAATAAAATAGGGTTGGGGTGTAGCTTGGAGGTAGACTGCCACTGGGTTCAATCCCCAGTACTGCAAAAAGAAAAAGGAAAGGAAAAAGGATGTGGAGATTATCCTCGATCATCTCACAAAGTAATCACAGGGTCTTTATGCAAAGGAGGCAGATCAGTCAGAAGGCAAGGTAATAGTAGAAACAGAGATTTTGAGTGACGAATCCTTGAGCTACTGCCTCAAGGAATGGCAGCAGCTCCTAGAAGTTGGATGAGGCAAAGAACAGATTATCTCCTAGAGCCTCCAAAAGGAACCGGGTTGGAGGACACCTTGACTTCAGCTCAGTGACACTGACTTGCGACTTCCAACCTCCAGAGCCATAATAAATTTGTGTCATTTAAAGGTACCCAGTTTGCAGTAATTTGTTACAGCAGCAACAGGAAACTGATACACCTTTAAAACAGCTCCAGTCACATTGCCTGGTAGGTGCCTTTCTCACTGGACCAGGGCTCCCGTCCTGGGGCACCTTTGTTTTCTGATGGCTTAACAGAGAGTCCCACCCTTAACAGGGGCTCACAAGTGAACAAGTGGATTAAAGCTTCACCCACTGCCTTCTACACACACAAACACTACCTCATATTTACACAACTCACCTTCCCTCTTCCCCCTGCCCCAAGAGGGCAGCTCTGTTCTCAACCCCAAAGCTTACCTCGGGCTTGCCAGCTAATAGCTGTTTCTCAGGAGCATAAAGATTTGGGGACGATGCACGGACTCAATGATGCACGGACACAATGCTGACATTCGAATGTGGTTGGTTTGAAACTGCAAGAATTGATGTTGCAGCACAGAAATGTAATGATCTTTCCTAATAAACAAATAATGCAAACGAGAGACAATTTTGACTCTTACATGTCCGTCCCGACCCCTCCCCAACCCATCTCAGCCTCATCACGGCCACTAAAATGATGGTGGAATCTGTATTTAATGTCCAATTAATATCATTAAGGGAGAAAAGCAGATTCTAGAACAGTGTAAATAGTATGATCCTATTTTATTTAAAAATTATACATATATACAATGTATATACATACAATGTATACACACAAGTTTATACAAGCATTGAAGAGAGGCTGGAAGAAGATTCTAGAAGAAGATGTTATGGCGATTGCAAATGGTTGGGTTTGTTTCTTTATCTTCATGTTTTTTTTTTTAATTTTGTTTTGCAAAGAACAAGACTATTGGTGTAATGGAAAATAAAGTTTAAATAATTTCAAAACAAAAAAAAAAACACGGAGAGTTTTGTGTGGCTGGGCTACTTTGTGTCCATTTGGGGACAGCTCCCTATCCCGCGGCGCCTCCCCAAATGCTAAGCCGTAGTCTGGTGTCCCCGAGAGCAATGGCGGAACCAGGAACCGAGCTGCGGGCGGCTGGCCAGTGACGTGGCGAGGGGGCCTGGGGATCAGAAAATAGAGATACGACCGCGAGGGCGAGTCCTGCCGAGCGACCCGAGGATGACCCGCTTTGCACCCAATCTGGGGTGCGGGGCCGTCGTCGCCCGCGGCCTCTCCCTCCTCCGGCCCCGGCCACCCGGTGCTCGCTGCGGTGTTCGCGGGCCGCCCGGCTGAGGGCAGGTGCTCCCAGGACCCGCGGGGCGAGAAGGGATACGCGGGATCACCCCCACCGCATTCACCGCACCCCCTTTCCCGCGGTGGTGTTTTTGTTTTAACGCATCTGAACTGGTTGCAAAATCACATCTCCACGAATACATACATAATGGATAAGGGGTGGGGGGTTTTAGAGAAATTCCCGCAGGGCCTGGCAAGGCAACGGCAAATGCATTTTTGCTGTATCATATTTAACTGTTTGCAAACTTCGATCGGAGGATGCGCCGCGGCTGCAGAGATTCAAGGGCTCCGTCGCACTTCCCGGTCTGGGGCCTGGCCAGACGTGCTTGGGGTTGGGGGGTAAAAGGAAGGGAGAAGGTGGTAGCGACGGGGGGAGGCGGGAAGATGAAGGGCAGAGGGTAGGACTGCACTGCGCCTCACTCGGCTGGGACCAAGCCAAGCATCCCCCGTCTCCCGCGCCGGCTGCTGCTGCCAGGCGAGGCCCCTTTAAGAGCCAGCGCGCGCCCCCGCCCCGCGAACGCAAACTTTCCCTAGCAACCGCCCCGGGGGAGGGGGAGGTCCTGGCAACGGCGCGCTGGCCGGGAGGGTCACGTGACGGCCCGCAGCTGGAACGCGAGCGCGCGCCCCGCCGCGCGCCCGCCCGCCGGGGCCTGTGCGCTGCGGCGCGTGCGCGAGCGGTGCAGCACCGGCCGCGGGAGCAGGGAGTATTATGGGCTGTGGGTGCCGCTGAGCAAGATGGAGCTGTCTGCAGTGGGCGAGCGGGTCTTCGCGGCCGAATCCATCATCAAACGGCGGATCCGCAAGGTGAGCCTTCGCCGTCGCGGGCCGCAGGTCCTCGCTGCCCGGGTCGGGCCCTCGGGGCGAAGCGGTCCCGCTAGCCCCGCGCCCTGGGCCACCCCCGCGCCGCCGCCGCCTCGCGTCCTCGCATCCTCCCCACCCCCACCCCTATTTTTCCCCCTTTTCTGTTTTTCAGGGGCGCATCGAGTACCTGGTGAAATGGAAGGGGTGGGCGATCAAGTGAGTGTGCGGGGCCCAGCGCGGGGGAGGGGAGGCAGCGGCGCCGGGGCCTCGGCGGAGCCAGGGTGCGCGCTTGCTCCCTCGCCGAGTGCCTCTGCCTCCCAGGTTTTCATTTTGATTTTGTGCATGCGTGATTCGGCAGGTACAGCACTTGGGAGCCCGAGGAGAACATCCTGGACTCGCGGCTCATTGCCGCCTTCGAGCAGAAGTGAGTTGGGGAAGCTGGCAGGGGCGGCGGGGCCGAGGCGCCGTGGGGCGCCGCGCGGGGCGGGCGGCGGGAGTGGGGCCCGGGAAGGGGCTCTGATCTTAACCTTTGGCGTTTCTCCGCCGCAGGGAGAGGGAGCGTGAGCTGTATGGGCCCAAGAAGAGAGGACCCAAACCCAAAACTTTCCTCCTGAAGGTAACCTGGCCCAGCCCCAGCAGCCCCCTCTCGGGCCCCCAGCCCCGGCGCAGCACGGGGCCTGCAGGGGAGGGACGGATCCGCGGCCGCCCTGGGCGGGCCTTTCCAGAGGGGCCCCGGCTGGGCAGGGGGTGGTTGTGAGCCCCTGACAAGCTCCTGGCAACAGGCTGCGGCCAGATCCTGCAAGAAGAGCCTGGGAGCGCGGATAATCCTCGATGACGTAGCCAGGGTCTGGGGGCTGATGGGGGGTGGATGAGGCAGGTGGGGGAGGCTCGCGAGGGGGGGTGGGGGAAGCTGTTTCTGCAGGTGAGATCCCTCACCTCCCTCAGCCCCAGGTAGCGCCCATGGGGGAGGGTGAGCGTGGCCCTACCTCCTGGCGGGGCACCAGGAGAGGCACTCTGGAGGCCACCTGTTTACCTGTCCCCCATTTCCCATCCCTCTCAGGATTTATTCTGCCGGTCTCCCCTCTTCACTTGGGGGCCCAGTTTGAATTTGGCCATAAATCACTTCCGCATGAGTTTATCACCCAGGCTGGACCACTGACTGGGGGAGGGCTGAGCCTCAGTTTCTCCCCAATCCCTACTGTTTCTGGAGGTTCTAATGAGAATGGGGTGGGGCATGGCGAAGCATAGCCTGCCTGCCTTGGCAAGGGAGGGAAGAACTTTCAGAGGAAGCCATCTTGGGGGTTTGGGGTTTTTATGTTATTTTGGTGAGGAAGAACAGAGTTTGGAAAAGGGAGGGCAAGATGACCTGAGGTGGCAGGCCAGGCTGCAGGTGGGACTGACTGAGCCACCTAAGGATGTCTCAGGACCGCTTCCCACCGGCAGCCAGTGATTTTGTGGCGTTTGGCACCAGAAGGAGAGGGAGGACTCTTTTCGGAGAAGAGAATGCAGAACCTCAGAATCTCCAGTTTGTCCAAAAGGCTGGAAGCCCAGTGAGGGTGGGGTGGGTCTGGCCGGCCCACTCCTCCCCGCCCCCAGCCCAAGGGCCGTGCGTGTGGAAGGGTTTGTTTTGGACTTCCAGCAGAAGTGGAAAAAATGTTGGTTTCCAGAATTCCATATTTCAGTAACCCCCGCCCCCAATCGCAGCGCATCTTCGGGGATCTCTGGAGCAACCTTAACCCCCATGCTCTTGGTGGGAGGGATGGGGCGGAGCAGCTGGTAGGCTGACGGCCTCTCGGTGCGGCTGGTGCGCCCTCTAGCGGTGAAGCGAGTATGGATGCCTTTTTTTCGAAGTTCTAGCTCTGGAGCTGCCAGAGAGCCCAACACAGTGCTTAGCCTCCTGCACGGAGTCGCTCTCCTAATTCTCCCAACGACCCTATGAAGTGGGAAGTATTAGGCCATTTCAGATTTTTAGAATTATGGCCCAGAGAGGGAAGCGACTTAGCTGAGGTCCCACCAGCTCCCTGGCCTCATCCCTTTCCTTTCATCTTGTCCCTGGGGCAGTACATGTCAGGTTAAGGGGCAAGGTGGACACACACACAGGAAATGTGAAGGCTGAAGATCTGTTGTGGCGGGGGGGTGGAGAGGCCGATAGATAGTAGCACCCTGATCTAGACCTTAGAAAACAGCATAGCTGGGTGTGGTGGTGCACACCTGTAATCCCAGTACTTGGGAGGCTGAGACAGGAGGATCGCAGGTTCGAGGCCAGCCTCAGCAATTTAGTGAGACTCTCAGCGATTTAGTGAGACCCTGTTTCAAAACAACAAAAGCAAAAAAAGGGGGGGCTGGGGTACAGCTCAGCGGTAGAAAGCCCCTGGGTTCAATCCCCAGTACTACCACCACAACAAAGACAGGTAGCATGGGTGACATGGCTGTTTGTGAAGGGCTGTGGAGACACATTGGGCCGAACCCATTGCTCTGAGAGTCGCTGAGGCAGTGTGGCAGAGCCAGCAGATTACACTCAGTGCCTTCTCACTATGCTGAAGGGAACAGAAGTCCAGGAAGTAGAGTCTATTATCCTCACTTCTTACCTGGGAAAACAGGCCAGAGAGGTTCAGTGACTTGCCCCCCGTCACAGTCGGCGGCAGAGTCCCGGTGCCTTAACCCACTGTGCTGTCTACAGTACACACCACGCCCACAGAGCCAGGCCTGCCACCCAGCCAGAGCACAGCAAATGTGCTGGCTGCAGTTATTTTTAATTCACCAGGCACATCCGAGTCCTACTGTCAAAGGTTTCTCAGCCTGGGGAGAATTATATCTCATAAAAATAATATTTAGAGCCGGGCGTGGTGGCACACGCTTATAATCCCAGTACTTTGGGAGGCGGAGACCGGAGGATCCGGGTTCTCGGCCAGCCTCAGCTCTCTCGCTCTCTCTCCCCCCTCTCCCCCTCCCTCCTTAGTGAGGCCCTCCGCAACTTTGTGAGACCCGGTTTCAAAATAAAGTATAAAAAATAGGGCATAGCGCGGAGGTAGAACGCCCCTGCATGCAATCCCTGGTACCGCAAAAAAAAAAAAAAATTTAGAAATTATAAAGTAAGAAATATTTCTTGTAGAAAATTTGGGAAACACACTTTAGAAAGAGATGATTGGAAGCCCAGCCCCCGAGTATAAATCTAGTGTGAATTGAGTACTTGCTGTGTTCAGGGCGCCCTGCTCCCCGCGGCAGGTCCTGTTAGGATTGTACAGACAGGGAAAGTGAGGCTCAGGGAGGTTCATCCTGTGGCTGCATCTATCCATACTCCAGCTCCCCCAGGGGCCTTCTGTCACTGCTGGACTCTTGTAGGACCTAATTGTGGAGATCAGGGAGCCCAGACAGGATGCAGAGGAGTAAACACCCCCTGCGGATCAGGAAGAGTGGGGATCCTCTTAGCTCCCGTGGGGATGTACTTGCAGCCAGACCCTGCCTTTGTCTGAGAAGGGGTGTGAGTGACCTGGTCCCTGGGGAAGGGAGAGAGCCCTCAGCATTGGCCTTGTGTGCTGCCACCTAGTGGCCACAGGGGTTGTTGACCTAGGAGGACCAGATGGCATTAAAGTGGTTCTCCCACTGGTGTGAGGGCCACCTTCTAGATGAAGACATTCCTACTCAGTCAGCAAAGAAGTTACCTCTTCAGGGGGTTCCGGTTAGTCTAGTCTTGTCTGAGGCATACAGGCCACCCCCTTGGGTAAGCATCCAGCACTATGGGGAGCGGGAGGTGGAGACCCCAAAACATAGGTCCCACTCCAGGATCCTGCAGGTGACTGTGGGAATGTGTCCTTCACCTGGATGGAGGCAGTGGCCAGGTAACTAGGCGCTCTGCCCTCCCCCACAGCCAGAGCATCTGCAGACCTCAGGACCCCCACCCACACTGTCTCCAGCCATGGCCTTTGCCCTTGACCACTCTGCATCCTCTCTCAGCCCTGGGGGTGGCCCAGGGCCTCCCTGCCTCCACTCCCTGTCCCTCTCCTCCGGCCGCCCTGGCTTTGCAACTGCCTGGGTACCGTCCATGCTCAGGACAGGATGCTGTGCACGTAGGCTGCAGGGCTGGCTTCGATGTCCCGCCTCCGCTGCAGGGTCTGTCTCCTTATCTGCCCTCCAGGCCACCTGTAGGGAGTCACTCGGCCTTCTGCCTGCCTGAGCCCCTCCGTGGGGAACGCAGGCCCGGGGAGAGGGCCCGTGTGCAGCTCTAGGCCTGAGCAGCTGGCCTTGACTTCTCAGTGAAGGAAGGACTGGCCTTGGGAACCCCTGGCCCTCTCTCTGGGGTCCTCTGACAAGGGGTGGGATGGACTGGAACCTGGGGTCTCTTGAGGGCTCTGCCATGCCCCGGGCTCCCATCAGGTAGCAGTGGTCTGCCACAACAGAGCCCTGGGGCTTCGGAGAGGTTCCACACCTGGAGGGACAGCCGGGCCCAGGAGCCTGGGTGTTTCCCTGGCTGCCCACAGACCTCTGCCCTGCTGTCCTTCCTTTCTTGACACAGAACAAAGTGGTCGGTCACCTGTAGGCCCATTCCCACCAAAGTCATCTGAGCAGGTGGATTCTAGCCCAGGCTCTGGGGTGTGTGCATTCTGAGCCAGGCCCGGGAGCTGGGAGCACAGAGGGGCCCAGGACGTATCTGGAGGTGATGGTCACCTAGGGAGGCAGGTCAGAGCTGGGGGGCTGCAGGGCTGGGGCATCAGGGGAGCAAAGAGAACTGCCCCTCCTTTCTGTCACTGAGAACTGGTCCCTGGAGGAGGCCCAGGCTGAGCTGGGATCCTTCACAGCAGAGGTTTGGGTGGGGACTCGGTGCTGCTGGCCCCGTGCAGGGTCCTGAGCGTTGACAGAGTCAGCGAGGGCAGCCCCGGAGGTAGCTCTGTCCCCGAGGCCCCTAGCCGAGCCAGCAGAAGTAGTAATTGGTAGAAAAAAAGACAGTTTTGAGAGTGGGCGGGGCTCTGCCTTTGGCCAGTCGGTTGCCTCCCTGGACTGGTTTCCTTTTCCAAGTTGGGGTCAGAAGTTCCAGTGAAGCTAGGCGTGGTGTGCACACCTGTAGTCCCAGCACTTGGGAGGCTGAGACAGGAGGATCACAGGTTCGAGGACAGCCTCAGCAAGTAGTGAGACTCTCATCAACCTAGGGAGACCCTGTTTCAAAATAAAATATAAAAAATAGGGCTGGGAGTGTAGCTCAGAGGTAGAATGCCCCAACACCACACACACACACACACACACACACACACACACACACACACACACGAATTACCAGTGATCCTCTCGCCTGTTCTGTTCTCTGGATCACGTACCTTGAGTGAGAGCGTGCTCAGGGCCAGCCGGCCAGGGGTCAGGTCAGAGTCCCACCCACGCCCCTCTGCCCGCAGGCCCGGGCCCAGGCGGAGGCCCTCCGCATCAGTGATGTGCATTTCTCTGTCAAGCCGAGCGCCAGCGCCTCCTCGCCCAAGCTGCACTCCAGCGCGGCTGTGCACCGGCTTAAGAAGGACATCCGCCGCTGCCACCGCATGTCCCGCCGCCCCCTGCCCCGCCCAGACCCGCAGGGAGGCAGCCCAGGCCTGCGCCCACCCATCTCGCCCTTCTCGGAGACCGTGCGGATCATCAACCGCAAGGTGAAGCCGCGGGAGCCCAAGCGGAACCGAATCATCCTCAATC
This sequence comes from Glis glis, assembly GCA_004027185.1. NCBI lineage: Eukaryota > Metazoa > Chordata > Mammalia > Rodentia > Gliridae > Glis > Glis glis. The sequence continues at coordinate 7,732 of PVJS01004936.1, read as the reverse complement.
TGAAGGTGATCGACAAAGGCCCTGGCGGAGGGGGTGCCGCGCAGGGGGCCGGGGCGCTCGCCCGTCCCAAAGTCCCCTCGAGGAACCGCGTCATCGGCAAGAGCAAGAAGTTCAGCGAGAGCATCCTGCGCACGCAGATCCGCCACATGAAGTTCGGCACCTTTGCGCTGTACAAGCCCCCGCCCGCCCCGCTGTCGCCCCCGCCGGCGGGCAAAGCCGACATCCCCGCCTCCCCGGGCCCGGGGCTGCTCCTGGCCACCCCCACTGCCCCCTACGACGCCCGCAGCTCCAGCTCCTCCGGCTGCCCCTCGCCCACACCGCAGTCCTCCTCTGACCCTGACGATGCGCCCCCCAAGTTACTCCCTGAGACCCTGAGCCCGGCTGCCCCCAAGTGGCGTGAGCCTGAGGTGCTCGACCTGTCCATCCCGCCGGAATCTGCAGCCACTGGCAAGAGGGTGCCCCCCGATGTCACTGCTGCTGCCGGCCAGGCGCTGCCCACGGCCCCAGAGCCCACCAGTGCTGCCTCCGAGCCTGAGGCTGGGGACTGGCGCCCTGAGATGTCGCCCTGCTCCAATGTGGTCGTCACTGATGTCACCAGCAATCTCCTGACGGTCACTATCAAGGAATTCTGCAACCCTGAGGATTTCGAGAAGGTGGCTGCAGGGGTAGCAGGTGCTGCGGGGGGCGCGGGAGGCGGTGGTGGCAGTGGGGGGAGCAAGTGAGGAGCTCCCCCAAGGAGGAGGGCTGGGGTGGGGCCCTTCCCCCCAAGTTGCTCCCACCCTGCCCCACCCTCAGACCCGCCGCCTGTGCTTTGCTTGTGTCATACGGCTCTGTGTTGACCCAGGGATGGGGCTGGGCAGTTGGGCCCCCCAAGGCCAGTGGGCAGGGCAGTCCTGGATTAGGGCAGGGTGCCGAGAAGTGCTCCTGTCTCGGCACTGTCCCTGCCCTTGCACAGTGGGGCCTGCTGGCTGGGGAGCCTCAGAACCTGGGGACCACCTGCCGCATTCACATCCCACCCCGTCTCTCCCCAGCTTGCTTCTTGCTTGTGTACAGCGTCTGACCTCTTGGTGCTAACCCAGCAGCTGCGGGGCCCTTTAGGAGACCCCCACGCAGGGTGGGCACAGTCCCTTTCCTTCCTGCAGATGCCTAGCAGGCGGGGGACAGGGGTGGCTTCCTGCCCATTGGGCAAAGCCCCAGGCAGAGTGAGGGATGAGGCCAGGTGGGCACCCCCACACACTAGTGAGGGCGGCAGCAGCCAGGCCCAAGCAGACCCCCTTGTGCCCCACCTCTTCCCACACCCCCTCTTGAAGGTGGGGGGAGCTGGCAGAGCACCCTGCCACAGCCTCCCGGCATCTGAAGGCCCCTTCAGTTTTCGACCAAAGGTGCTACGAGACCCTGCTGTGGAAGCTTCGGTTGTGAGCATGCGTCTGCCACCTTGGCGTGTTGAACGTGGATCCTCAGGTGCTGGGCCCAGGCTTCCCAGCAGCACCTCTACAGGTCAGAACAGGGTTGCTGAAGGCCCAGGCCTTCCTCACCTCAGTGGGCCCAACATGGCCACCTCTGGGCGGTTTGCTGTGGTAGCGGCCAGGCCTCTCCCAGCCTGGTGTGCTGGGGGCACCGAGCCCCCAGACGCTCTCTCTTTGGGGTGGTCAGCCTGACCAGTCAGGCCTTCACTGCAGACCTGGCATGGTGGGGATGTGGGAGAGTGGGGAGCCCCACCGCAGCCTCCCTTTCCTCCGGGGTGTTTGGGGAGGAAGGAGGAGGCCTGGAGGCCCCCCGAGGGTCTCCGGCTTCTCCCACCCGCTCTCGCGGGCTTCTGACCGCTGAGGCTTTCTCGTAGCCCAGCCTGCTCGAAGCAGCGGGAGGCCTCAGCGGCCCTAGGCAGTTTCTGTCGCCCTCTGCTGCCTGGGGGGCCGAGGCACCTATGCCAGTGGCAGAGACCAGAGCCCCATTTGGGGCCGGGCACCAGGAGAATAAGCAGGCCGAAGGGGAGAGACCACAGCGGGGCCCGTGTTCAGGAGAGCATGGGTATCGGCCCCCGGGCGGGACTCGGGGCCCAGCAACCCGCCATGGGCCGCTGCTGGGACGCGCTGGGGTGCAGTGGCATGCTCGGCACGTGGCTTGAGCTGGATTCTGGGGTGCACATTGGTACCTCGTTCTGAAGCGTGATGGCAAAAGCAGGTGTGAGGCGGGAAGGGTCCTTAGGGGAGGGCACTGCCGAGTCCCCCCGTCCTCCCTGCCCCGGGGTCTAGAGCGGGGTCCTCACAGGGTTTGAAGGGGCAGCACCCCGGGTCCCTCCCCACCCCTGCCCTTTGTGTGGGTTCTGCGACCGTCCAAGTGCCAATTGGCTTTTCCCCCAAATAAGGGCTGGTATTTCTCCTCTGTCCTCAGAGGCGATTTCCCCCTCCCCCTCCCCAGGTGAGCCAGCACCTGGGGCCAGTTACAGGTGTTTCCAGAGACCATAGAAATGTGTTTTCCTGAGAGTCTGTGTCATTCGTGACTTTTTTTGTAAAGAAGTTGTGTTTTCAGAGGTGATTTTATGACAGGAAAGTGAAAGAATTAGTTTTGCAAAAAAATAAAAGAGAAAAAAAGCAAAAAAAAAAAAGCAAAAAAAGGAAATAGAAAAAACTATTGTGGGGTTCCTAAGGGAGTGGGGTGGGGGGAGAAAGATATTTAAAGAGAACATGGTAATGCAGCGATTGCACAGGTGAGGTGGCAATTTAGGAACCAGGTGGAGGCCTGGGCCCGGCTGGTGGTCCCTGGGGTCCTGCGTGCCCTCCTCCCTCTGCCTCAGGCAGGGTGAGCCTTCCCTGCAGACCAGGCCCACTTCCACACGTGTCCTTGCTCGAAGGGAAGGATGACAGCTGGTTTTCACCAGCTTGTTGGGCCATCTGGTCCCTACTACCGAGGCTCCATGGAGGACAGCCCCCCATCACCCCAGAGATCGGGACATCCCTGGGCTTCCCTGGCCAGGAGAGGCACTCCGGCTCCAGGAAGAAGCTGTGGGCCCTGGGGGACTTAGGTGGTGACTGTCTAGGGAGAAGGGCACACCCATCCCTTCCCACAGCTCTCCATGGGTGCCCCAGCTGGGTGCACGCAGAGGCCGCACGCACACTGCCTCCAACCAGGCACTCCCTGGGGCCCGAGTGGCCCTGAAATCCAGAGCAGGCAGGGCCCGCACGCCCGGACCCACACATGGACCCACACACGTGGGGACGCTCCTCCTCCCGGGGCCCCGCCTCCACCCTGCTGCTTTTCCATTTGCCTACTTACCAAGCAGAAGTTGCAATCTGGTTTGCTTTATTTTTGTATGTGAAATAACCCCCAAAGCCTGAAGTCCTCCCGTGTTTGCTATTGGGTGGCCATTGGTCATCTCCTCTTAAGTGCACCTCTCCCACCCAGCATCATAGGAAACAGGCGAGGTCTGCCGTCTCTGGTTTGAGATGGAAAGTTGGGACCCATTCCTGACTCGTTTGCCCCTCTGACCCTTAGTCTGCCCTTCTGTGGAAGGGGTGCTCTGCCCTGCTGGCGTTTGAGGACCAGGGTTCTTAAAGTTGCTGGCACTGGGACCTCCAGCTGCCCACCCTGCTGAGGGGTCGAGGTCAAAATGAGCCTCCTTCCTCTAACCTGGGAAGAGGTGATGATCCAGGCTCCAGCCTCGGGGAGGTGACCAGAATGGGGGAGGTCTCCTGCTTCCAGAGGGGCACGGCTGCTTCACTGGGGTGACATGGCTGCCTCAGCCATTGGGGAACAGCCCTGTAAAAGGCGGGGCCCACGGGCCAGCACAAGGCCAGCAACTGATCCCAGAACTGGGCAGTCCTGGGTGAGCACAGACCATTGGGCCCCCCTAGAGGGTGAGGAAACTGGGTCAGCCACGGGGCCTCCCTGGGGACCCAAGAGGATGCACCCCTTTCCTTCATTTTTCTGTTTTTTTTTTTTTTTTTTTTTTTTTTGCACTTGGCCCATGCTGGAGGGTGGAGCCCCACCTGGTCACTTCCGCCCCTGGGCCCCATGCACTAGCCCAAGGCAGCCTCTTCCGGGCTTGTATGGTTTGAGGAATCACTTTTTAAAAGAAAAAAGGAAGAAGTTTAAGGGTTTTAGTTTTTTCTTGGTCTGCATCTCCTCTTGATTCAGAAAGCTCAGAATTAGGAGCTGAAATTCCAGGAGAGGGGTTCCCTACCTCTCACTACAGTTGCCAGGATGCAGACGTAGGGAGGTGGGTGGGTGGGGGCCAAGGACCCCCTTCCCCAGCCTTGAAGGAGTCAGTACTCCCACAATGAGTGAGCGCCTGCTGTATGCGGAGCATCAGCTAGGCAAAGGGGCTGAGGGAGTAATGGGGGAACCTGCTCTGCAGAGACCAGGCGGAAGGAACAGTGTCCCCGCCCGATGGTGCTGTGGGGTACAGGAAAGATGCAGACTTTTTGTTGGTTTTAATTTAAAAACACAAAGGCCTAAAGAAATATGTATGTTATAAGTTTTTTAATTTTTGAAAAGCTCATTTAATGAATTGTGCACGAAGGAATTCTATATATATAAAATATACGTATATAGCTCTATATTTGGGGAGGGGCACTGTCTCTTTTCTCGCGCGCATTTTTAAAATGAAGTGTTGTTGCCTTTGTCTGTGGTTCAACCATCCAGCTCCCAGCTGGCTAAACTTTGCCTCCAGTGGCGAACGATGGGAACGTGGCAGGGCTGCCAGGTGGAAGTGAGGGTGGGTCCCCCAGTCCACCCTCCCCTCCCTGGGGAGGACTTCCGGTGGGGAGGCGGCTGACTTGGGGCGTGGGTTCGGTTCTGTTCCAGGTTCAGTGGATTCTGGGCCGGGGGAGGGTGGGTTTGTGCTGATTACTCTGTCTTGTACGTTTTGTTCTGCTGCTCTTCAATATTGTATCGATGCCAGGAAAGGGGAGTGAAAGCCTTTTACCCCCAAATAAATTGTCACATTCCGAAGCTAAGGCCCAGCCCCTGGGTGGGGTGTCTGTCTCATTTCTTCTGGCTGCTACTGATCTTTTGAACACATCTGGGGGTGCGGCTCAGAGAGCACTTGCCCAGCATCCCGAGGCCCAGGACTGAAAACCACAGGCAGCGGGCCTGTGCCACTCCTAGTCCTCACCTCCTGCACCCCCACTCCCAGCCTCTAAGTGAGCCGGCCCGGGGTGCAGGCGCTGCAGCCGGGAAACCTGAAAGGCCTGCTGCTTCTAGCACCGCAGCCTTGAGAACAGTAGGTGGGCACGTGGGAGGGATGGGGGTTCCTCTACTGCCCCCTAATTGGAATAGCAGCACCCACAGAAAGAAAGAAGGGCCTGTGGGGTTGTCACCCCAGGGCCCAGGACAGTGCAGGGTGGGGGCTCCCCTTGCCAGCGGTCTGCACGGTTTGGCACTGTGTATCCAGTAGCAAGGCGCTGCCCACAGCTCAGAGAACAGGGCCCTGGCATCCGCTCTGGATGCCGGGTGCCTTCCCTGAGGAAGGGAGGCACTCTACTCACGCGGGGCTCAAAGCAGCGGCCTCTGGGGACCTGCCACTCCGTCTCAGCTCTGGACAGGTGTCACTGTCCTCTCCCTTTCCTCCCAGCCTGTGTCTGGCCCCTCACATGTCTCCCCACTGCACCCCAGCAGTCCAGGGCCCTTCCCCTTTGGCAGTGCCTCCTCCCTGTCTGCCAGACCCTGTTTTTGCCTGCGTGCTACCATGTCTGACACCAGACCCCCAGGGTCTAGAAGCCGCTCTTCGTACTGTCAGAGCCCACTGTCTCAGCATCCAGTCTGAAATCCTCAGCCTGCAGGGGCTGCCCTCCGCACCCCACGCTAGCTCTCCACGAGCTGTTTCCCGCTTTGCACTGGGCTGGGGCCTCATCCATCCCTCTCCCAACGGCCGGGGCTGCATCTTCCCCCTCCACATGCAGGCAGTTCACAGTTCAGAGCTTGACACGATAGGCCCTTGATTCTTTGTCACCAAGCTCAGTCCTTTCCTCACTAACAGGACAGTGAGTAGCAGGCCGACTGGGGACTCCAGTGGCCCATCCAGCTGTCTTGGCACTGCCAGTGGCCCTGGCCCCGGACCATCAAGATAAATGGGAGAGTGTCCTTGCTGGAGATTGGTCCTCAATACAGAGGACGGCAGAAGCAGGGGCAGGAGGTAGCCAAGGACCCCCGGCTGCGCTCACAGGACAGCAGAGTGAGGTGGAGTCCAGCCAAGGAGTCCTGGCTGCTGTCCTTGGCACCTGCTCCATGTCGCTGCCCCCTGGACACCTCATCTCCAGCACTTACCCCAGTGTTTGGCTCCCAGAAAGCCCTCATTTGGTATTTACTCTTTTAAAAACCCTAAGTATAAGCTGGGCGTGGTGGCGCATGCTTGTAATCCCAGTACTTTGGGAGGCGGAGACCGGAGGATCTGGGTTCGCGGCCAGCCTCAGCTCGCTCTCTCTCTCTCTCTCTCTCTCTCTCTGTCTGTCTCTGTCTCTTTCTCTCTCTCTACTTAATGAAGCCCTCTGCAAACTTCGTGAGACCCAGTTTCAAAATAAAGTATAAAACAATAGGGCCGGGCGTGGTGACGCACGCTTGTAATCCCAGTACTTTGGGAGGCAGAGACCGGAGGATCCGGGTTCGTGGCCAGCCTCAGCTCTCTCTATCTCTCTTCCTGTGTGTCTCTCTCTCTCTCTCTCTCTCTCTCTCTCTCTCTCTCTCAGTGAGGCCCTCCGCAACTTCGTGAGACCCGGTTTCAAAATAAAGTATAAAAAATAGGGCCGGGGGTGTAGTTAGTTCGGAGGTAGAACGCCTTTGGGTTCAATCCCCGGTACCGCAAAAAAAAAAAAAAAAAATAGGGCCGGGGGCGTAGCGCGGAGGTAGAATGCCCCTGGGTTCAATCCCCAGTACCGCAAAAAGAAAAAAAAACCCTAAGTATCCGCACACTTGCATGCCAGGCACTCTGAGCACCTCACCTATCTCAGCCCGCATCCCTCACCAGTGCCCACACGCCCATGGTGATGAGCAGATGCCATGGCGGGAGGAGGTCAGAGAGGGGAAGCGATCAATTCTGCATCCCCTCCAGGCTGGTCTGTTTGCCCCGAACCCCAAGCTCTGGGGGATTGAGGACATGGGGACTGTCTTTGGGAGGCAGGTGCATTCTGAAATGAGTCACTGTTGTCCCTTATCACAAGTCCTGCCAGGACGAAGCAGCTCGGTGTGTTTTGTTGGTTGAGGGTTAATGAACGTGACCATGGCAACCTCTCAGGAGGCTCTGCTGAGGACTGGCGCTGACTGGCTGAGAACAGACTGAGCCTGAGGCCCCATCTGAGATGAGGCAGGTGGGTGGGCATGGGATTGTCTGCCAGGCAGTGCCTGACCTGGCCCCCATCGTTACTGTGTACCATCCCGGACCCTGCCCCAGGAGTAGGGTCAGAGCTCAGGCTTGGGGCATGGTGAGGGGTGGGGGCTGAGATGGGGTGAGAATGACTGTATTTGCAAAATTATTTGTCATTTTTTTTTGAGGTACCGGGGATTGAACGCAGGGGCGTTCTACCTCCACACTACACCCCTGGCCCTATTTTTTTATACTTTATTTTGAAACCGGGTCTCATGAAGTTGCGGAGGGCCTCACTAAGTAGAGAGAGAGAGAGAGAGAGAGAGAGGCAGGGAGAGAGAGAGAGAGAGAGAGAGCTGAGGCTGGCCGCGAACCCAGATCCTCCCGTCTCCACCTCCCAAAGTACTGGGATTACAAGTGTGCGCCACCACGCCC